>CAKOAT010277378.1:1968-27383 GCA_932364175.1 Eruca vesicaria subsp. sativa | reverse complement strand
CGATTTTTACGGAATCTAACCCGCGGATTTGATAACGTTTTGACGGTTTACTCGCAGAAAGCAAATAAAAGTCAAGTTTGAACATAAAAGGAAGGTTTGAAGAGAAATAGAAGATTTCCGCAGAAGAAAAGGAAGGATCGAGAAGAATGGAAAATTCCCGATTTAAGTCAAATCTGGGCGAAATGGAAAGATCGGATAGGCAAGACGAGGAGTATATAAAGAGGAGGTCTAGGGCAGAAGCACACGGACGAAATTCAGAGCTCTCACCACCAAAACTAGCATTTAGGAATATTTCCGTTTTTCTGTTAGCGAGCTGCGTCTCAATTAGGGTTTTCTAGTTCTTACGCTTTCGACGATTCTTTTTTACCAGTTCAACGCAGATTCGGAATAAGAACCTCTTTGCTCTCTATTTTCGCGTATTCTCATTTAAATTCTAAGTATTTTCGTCATCTTATTTTCGTTGTGCGGTTCTCGCAGATAGCCGGTTCCTCTGGAAACTTAGGGTTTTCCCGAAGTTTCCTTTTTTACGATTTATTTGACAGTAGGGTGAAATCGACTCCCACAAGGGTCCCAGTCCAGACCCCCAAGGGAGGCCGGAGGATACATCAGGGAAAGGCGCCCGAATCACCCCCTACCTCGATTCGAGGGGATGAACGTATCTACATGGCCCGACATCTCTCACCTATCCATCTCAAAGCCCCAGCTGGTGAACGTCCTAAGGTAGATGGGCACGCAAGTCAAATGGCCTCCTAAAATGAAGGCCGCGGATGCTAATCGAAACCTCAACCGATGGTGCGACTTCCACCATGACCACGGTCACAAGACGGAAGACTGCATCGCCCTGAGGCTGGAAGTCAACGAGCTCCTCAAGAAGGGGCACCTAAAGGAGTTCCTCTCCTATAAGGCCAAAAGCATCCAGGCTAAGGAAGGCGCGAACCGGCCCACAAAAACAAGGCCCACGTCTCCCCCGCACCAAGACCGAGTTTTCCATGTGATCTCCGGAGGCTCAGAGATAAGCGGTATAAGCCATGCGGCCGCTAAGCGCAGCACCAGGAACGCAAGGCACGGCCAAGAGACGAGGGACCCAAAGCGCCTATTCCTTGGGACAGATGAGATCAGTTTCACTGCCAAGGAACAGGAGAGGGTCCTGGCTCCTCATCACGACGCCCTGGTCATCTCCCTCACCGTAGCAAACTGCTTGGTGAGACGGATCCTGATAGACAACGGTAGCTCCGGCAATATCATTTTCCTCCCAGCCTACACCGACCTAGGGTTGGAGGAAAAGGCACTAACAAGGAAGGTTACTCCGCTTATAGGCTTCAGCGGAGCGGTTAAGAACACCTTGGGAGAGGTAATCCTCCCAGTGTACGCTGAAGGGGTAAACCAACCAACAAAATTCCTCGTTGTCGACTGCGCATCTTCCTACAACATGATATTGGGCCGACCTTGGATACACGACATGGGAGCCGTACTCTCAACTCTTCATCAATCCATCAAATTCCCGACCCCCTGGGGCATCAAGGTAATCAAAGGAGATCAAGAGAATGCTAGGGCCTGCTATCAAACTACTCTGAAAGGAAAAAGCCGATCTTATAGCAATTACCGAAGGGCCCTTCGTCCTTACACGCGGAGGAGCCTGAGGTAAAAGAGATGGACGAGGTACCCCTGGAAGAAAGAAACCCGGACCAGAAATTGCTGATAGGATCAAAGCTTCCCACTAGATTAAGAAAAAGGCTAATCGACTTCCTCCGCTCCAACTTCGACTGTTTCGCCTGGTCTCACGAGGATATGCCCGGGATCGACCCCAAGATTATCATGCACAAGCTGCAGGTAGATCCTCAATTCACCCCAGTACGACAGAAAAGAAGGAAATTCGCTCCCGAAAGGGACGAAATTATCAACAAAGAGGTCAAGAACCTGCTCAACGCTGGGTTCATAAGAGAAGTTCAGTATCCCGAGTGGCTGGCCAACGTGGTCGTGGTCAGGAAAAAGAATGGGAAATGGAGGGTCTGCATAGATTTCACCGACCTCAACAAATCATGCCCCAAGGATCCTTTTCCCCTACCTCATATCGACAAGCTCGTCGACGCCACCGCAGGCCACCAGCTCATGAGCTTCATGGACGCCTTCTCAGGCTACAACCAAATCCTCATGCATCCAGACGACCGGGAAAAGACATCCTTCATGACCCCAAGGGGCATCTACTGTTACAAGGTCATGCCTTTTGGCCTGAAAAATGTTGGATCTACATATCAGAGACTCGTGAACATGATGTTTGCTGAACAAATCAGACAGACCATGGAAGTCTACATAGATGACATGCTGCTCAAGTCTCTCGAGGCAAAAGATCACATCTTCCACCTACAACAAGCCTTCGTAACCCTCAGGGAATACAACATGAAGCTTAATCCTTCAAAGTGTTCATTCGGGGTCAGCTCCGGAAAATTCATGGGGTACATAGTCACCTACAGGGGCATCGAGGCCAATCAAGAACAAGTGCGAGCCATTCAGGTGATCCCTCCCCCTCGAAATGTGAAGGAAGTCCAACGGCTAACGGGCCGGATGGCCGCATTGAGCAAGTTCATCTCCTGGTTGTCCGACAAATCTCACGCCTTCTTCGAGACCCTGAAAAATCCTAAGGATTTCCAATTGAACGAGAAGTGCGGACTCGCTCTCGACGACCTCAAAGCATACCTCACAACACCTCCTCTCCTCTCAAAACCTCTAGATGGTGAGGTCCTGCTACTCTACCTCGCCGTATCCGAGCATGCAGTAAGCAGTGTCCTCGTGAGAGAGGGAGAAAGGAAACAACATCCTATCTACTATGTGAGTAAGTCCTTATTGGATGCAGAAACTCGCTACAGCCACCTCAAAAAAGCTATCCCTAGCACTGGTTACAGCGGCCCGCAAGCTCCGACCCTACTTCCAGGCCCATCAGGTCAGGGTAATCACTTCATTCCCCATAAAAGCCGTCCTCCACAAACCAGAGGTGTTAGGGCACCTCGCAAAGTGGGTGATTGAGCTTGGGGAATATGACGTAGTCTTCAAGCCTGCTACAACCATCAAACTACAAGTCCTCGCTGACTTCGTCACTGAATTCTCACCATCCATGCTTCCTATCCCGAAGTCCGAAGTGGATTTCCAGGGCTCAGCAGGAGGAATGGGAGAATGGACCCTACACGTCGACGGGTCCAGCAACATAAGAGGGGCAGGAGTGGGCCTAGTCCTAACCTCCCCCACCGGCGAGTTAGCATCAAGAGCGATGAGATGCAACTTCAAAGCTACAAATAATGAAGCCGAGTACAAGGCCCTAATCGCAGGACTCTCACTCGCTAAGCAAATGGGAGCAGAGGAGATCCAGGTCTTCAGCGACTCCCAGTTGATCATCAGCCAGGTCTAAGGTGACTACAAGGCTAAAGACGCCAGTATGATGAGATACCTCGCCGTAGCAAAGTGCTTGATAGAAAGATTCCAGAGCTGCAAGCTTACGCAATTTCCCCGAGAACAAAACTCGCAAGCCGATGCTCTAGCCAATCTAGGGTCCGCCCTAGAAATTACTAGCCAAATGAACATTCCCTTGCTGGTACTCCAGTGGGCAGCCACTGACCAGGAAGGGGACCCTGAAGAAATCTCCTTCATCGACGAGGGAGACACCTGGATGACCCCTATAATCGACTACCTGGCATGCGACCTCCTCCCCGAAGATCGAGACAATAGCCAAAAAATAAAAAGGGCAAGCAGCAAGATACTGCATCATCGAAGGAAAACTATACAGAACGTCCTTTTCAAGACCATGCCTGTGATGTCTCACCCCTAAGGAAGCAGCCCGAATCGTAGAAGAGCTCCACGAAGGAGAATGCGGCTCTCACTCCAGCGGCCGAAGCCTAGTGCTCAGAGCCAGAAGATCCGGCTACTACTGGCCCACAATGGCCAGTGACGCCCTCAGAAAGGCCAGGTCCTGCGATCAATGTCAAAGGCACGCCCCGATCTCCAACCTCCCTCTGGAGAACCTGAAATCCCTAAGCTCCCCTTGGCCCTTCCAAAAATGGGGCATGGACATTCTCGGGAAGTTCCCAATGGCACCAGGGCAAAAGGTATTCCTCCTCGTAATAACTGACTACTTTACAAAGTGGGTAGAGGCCATGCCACAGCCACGATTACTACGGAGAAAATAAAGAAGTTCATATGGACGAATATGATAACTCGCTTTGGCACGCCCCAAGAGATTTTCACTGACAACGAGCCCCAGTTAACAAGCCATGACTTCAGAGAATTCTGCCAAGAGTGGAACATCAAGCTCTCCTTCTTCGCACCGCGGCACGCACAATCAAACGGCCAGGCCAATTCTACAAACAAAACCGTGGTCAACATGATCAAGGAACGCCTGGAGAAAGCCCACGGGCGCTGGGCAGAAGAGTTACATGGAGTCCTCTGGGCTTATCGGACCACTCCGAAAACAGCCACACAAGAGACTCCATTCTCACTAGTCTACGGTATGGAATCAGTAATACCCACAGAGGTACACGTCAGAACGACTGTCTCTGGACCCATCTCCCAATAGGTAAACAACGAATTGATGACCCTCAGCCTGGATCTGCTCGACGAAAAAAGAGAGGCCGCCCGCCTAAGGAACATTTCCTATCAACAGAAAGTGGGCAGGAGCTACAATAAGAAAGTCAGGACCAGAACCTTTCAGCAAGGAGACTGGGTCCTACGACGGGTCTGCGACCATACCAAAGATAAATCTGCAGGGAAGCTAGCCCCAGGTTGGGAAGGCCCCTATAAGATAATTGGGGTGCAGGGGGCAGGGCCTACAAGCTGCAGGGCAGCAAAGGAAAGCCCCAACCTAACTGCTGGAACGCCCTGCACCTCAAATTCTACTACTTCTAATTAGATCTTTGGATCGGGTTTTCTACAGATACCTAGCTATCTATATATTTTAAGTACACTGGATTCCTGCTCCTATGTAGGCTAAAAAACGTCTACGGACTAAGCCTATATAACATAATTTAGTTTCGACTAAAAGAGCCACAAGAACTCCACTAAACTTAAAAGGGGCATACTAGCTGGATCAGACCCCACGAGGAACCTCGATCCTAGCGAACCCTACATCTACGTGACACGTTTCACATACAAAACCGCTAAGCAGGACCGGGCCCAAAGGGGCACCTTGGTCTTCGTATCTACGTGACATGTTTCACATATATTAATATGTGGGTATGCAAATTGGAACGGACTTGATCAACCTTAATACAATGTCGACAATACCTCATCCCCTACGTAGAGGCCTTGAGCCGTAATCTACAAGGGGGCCACACGTACTAGTGCCTCAATCCCTGCATCAAAAACTCTACGAGCTACACGAGATGTAGGGGGCATGACGTATAACTGCAGAGTACTGAGATCAGCCCCATGGTTTCAGGGAGCAGAAGGTGCACAAAACCCCGGGAACACTTCTATCCTGCTTATCCAGACGTGGAAAGTAGCAACTCTGGTACGTGGCTCACTACTTCCCAGTAGACCCACCCCAGCTCAAACATAAGACTGAGAGTGGCTTTCTGCAGAAAGCAGAGTACAGCATTACAGGATCTCGATAGTGGCCCAAGTGGCAGAATGCGAATCCTTACCCGAGAATAGTAGTGGCCCACTGTGAGGGATAAAACTCACTCTCTAGTTTAGGTTAGGTTTAGATTGGGAAAAGATAATCGTGGGCTGAATCATGTTAGAACTTGTATGAATGAATACGTTTGCTTATATTGATTTTGGTAATAATAATGGTTTACAAAGATGATCTTGATGATCTAATCGAAAGAACAATAATTGATAAAGATGGTTAAAAACAAAGTGTGTCTGAGTCTTTTGGTGTCGAATGAATTCCAGATCCCTTCTCTCATCTCTTCTCCTTCTTAAATAGCTTCTAGGTCACGTTCAACTTCTCCCGATGAAGCCTCCGAGATTATCTCCGCGAACCACGGGATTTGCAACAGCCTCCTTTTGACCAGGCCTCGCACGTTCTCCTTGAGCTGCTTCTTGTTAGCTGTTTGTAAATGAGGTCCGGAATCTTTCTCCGTGACCTGTTTTTGTTAATGACTTTCCTATTGGATCAATAGGTAACGATTTTATTTGGTTCTTCTTTAGGGGATAAATTCCTAATAGGCTTATAACGGCCCGTTAATGGCTTTAACTATTTGAGCCCATTAATTCAGCTAACGGGCTAAATTCGGGCCCAACAGTTGCCCCCAGCTTTCGAGATGAGACCTCTTTTCTCGGAAGCTTCAGGATAACCGCCTGAATTCTTGTTCCTCGAGATAATGATTACTTCGCAATATACTCGAAGATTCGCGTGACCTTAATTCAACGGTCCAGATCTCGTTTGGTCGAATCAACGGTAAGGATTAATATATTTTGAATAGCTTTAATCCCGATTTTCAAGGCCAGACGTGATATAAAGCTGCAGTTTATTAACTGCGCTGTTTCTCCACCACCCCACGTCTCGATTTGATTCCCCAGGTAACTGTTCACTTTCTTCTTAAATTTACTGCGGTTATATTTGTTGCCGTTAATACTTCTAGGAATTTATAGTTCGAAAAAGAATTTTTCCATCTGAATCCTTCTTCGATCTCTTTGCATTTTTATGCTTTTTTCTTTCTCTTTGTCTATTATCATGACGAAAGATAAAGAAGGTACCGGAGAAACTGAACTCTCTGCCTCCGGTGTCCAACTTATGAAGGTTAAATTGGAAATCGGTGAGAAGATGAAAAAGGGCGAGCCGAGCAAGAAAGGTAGGGAATCGATTGCTCTACGAGTCTCCAAGAGATCGAAGAAAAACGATGGCTCAGGTGGGAGCGTTTTCTTCGGATCTCACGTGCCTTCTTTGCTGAAGAGCCAAGAAGTCGTTAACCTAATGGTCCAGGCCGTAGGTCAGAAGGATTTAGCCAAGGCATGTATACCCGACGAGACTCCGGAGACTGCTCCGGAGGGATGGTTATGCGTTCATGAGAAGTACATCACCAAGTGTCATCTCAGATTCCCGCTTCCAGATCTCCTTTTGGATCTTCTTGATCACTATCAGTTAGCTCTTTCCTAGCTCTGTCCCTTGGTTATTCGAGTGATTAATGGTTTTATCACCAGAGCTAAGGAAGAGGGGGTAGCCGTTGGTCTCCGCGACCTAATGAGCCTCTATACGATCAAGGAGAGTGCCTCAAAAGACGGTGGTAGTGGTACCTACTATCTACCTTGTCGACCCAAGCTGGGCCTCTTCAGGTTTTCCGGCAGTGATGATGACTGGAGGAAGAAATATTTTTATGTTAAGATTGACCCTTTGACGGTTCTTGAGGGTCGTACCCTAAGGGTTACTTGGTCTGATGCTTCCGGTTATGGTCTTTAGGGATGCGTTTGTGTGGTTTGTCTCCTTTTCACACATTTCATTAATCGTTGATTCTTTCTTCTTTTTTTTTACAGACATAGGCGATCCCGAGAAGCTTACCAATAAGCTTACTAGAGCTCTTTATCGCAAGCTGAAGCAGAGTCCTTGCACGTGGGGAGCTTTCACCACCTCGCATATAGGATCGGCTAGGTTCCCGGATCGATACGGAGCCTCATTTCTGGAACCCACTCCCGCTGCAGGTTTAGAAAGTAAGCCGATTTTATCTATTGTTGATCATGCTTGACTCTTTACTTAGGATCGTTTGATTTTTGAACGAGTTTTTTTTTTATTCAGTTTCCGAAGGTAACTCGATCGTGTCTATCTCGACGGAAGCTAGTACCTCTGAGACCGAGAAAAATCAACAAGCTAAGATGCCTCTTCAACCGTCCTACCGCTCACGTGGCAAAGCAGTTAAAGCAGCCAGTTCCTCTCGAGGGAGTGAGAAGAACCAAGGGGGCTCTTTTCTTAATAAGGTGCAAGATGTTCTCGATGATGGAGTTTCTCTCGTGATTCAAGATGTCGCCGCTGTTGATGCCTCGAAGGCTCAGGAGGTTGCCCCCAAACCCGATACTCAGGCCAAGGAAACCGACCTTCAAGTGATCAAGGAGTCTTCCGAGATCGAGCCTCCCAGACCTAAGAGGTCTCGGGTTGACCAAGTGGACAGATCGTCCAGGTCTTCCTCCTCCTCTTCGAGGGGAGGAACCGTGGGATGGAGCTTTACCCACTCGAAACCTGGTTTTGTCTTGGAAGATCCTTGGGGTTCGGCCACTTTGATGAGGCACATGAAGAGGACCGGTTGCTCTCTTCCTGCAGTCAACAACATGACTAACCGAGAGGAATACGTGGAGGTCGCTCATTGCATGGGTCAGGTGAGAGACCTCAAAACTTATTTATCTGTTTTTTTTAGTGAAACTGTCGGTTGACGGCTGGTTTGTTCCATTTTCAGCTAGCTGGGGCTATCAATCGAGTCTAATTGAGCTTGGAGGACACGATCAATAATGCTCCCTGAGCAGGGGAATTAGCTCAGGTGACTGAAATGGTGAAGGCTACTAAAGAGGAGCTCGATCAATCTCGAGCTAGGATTTCTGAGCTTGAAAGTGTGGTAGAGAGGCTTGGCTCGAAGGCCGATATTCAGGCTGGGAAGATCGAGTCAAGTTATCGATCTCCAATTATCGATCTCCAAGTGAAGGGAAGGAGGATAGCCGAGCTGGAGGCTGCTAAGAGAGTCGCTGAGCAACACGTTCGAGAGCTGGTTACCTCGTCGCAGATCAGCCAAAAGAATAAGGAGGCTGAGGTGAAGCTAGCTATCCGTCAAGGGAAGAAAGAGGTAGCTGAAGCTTACAACAAGATCTTGGCTTCTGTCAAGGAGAAGTTCGCCAAGAAGAAGGAAGAGGTTAGCCTTCAGATTTATGCTCAGGAGCTTCAAGCCAATACCGCCCTTCTTGAGGAAATGTAGGCTAATGAGATCAAGAGTGTTGATGAGGAGTATCAGCGATTGATGTCATTAATTCCCGAGGCTACCGCTGCGTACGAGAGGGCTCAAGTGTCAGATTTTTCAGTAAGCAAGTTATCTCTGCCTCAGTTCTCGGAGAGTTCAGGTACTTTTGAGATCAACACTTTTAATCTGTCTTTTTCCGGAGGATATGGTTCTAATTTAGGTCTGGTGAATCTGACTTCAGCTCCAGTTGAAACAGCCGTAGGTGATGGCGAGAAAGAAGCGGGTGATGGATCTTTGGCTAAGGAGCTGGTTGCAAGTGAGGAAGAAAAAGATGAAGGGAAGGATGCTGATGACATGGAAGTCTAGACGTCATCCTCCTTTTCTTTTTAAAGTTATGTCTTTATTTTTTCCCAGACTTTTCGCCTGCTAGGCTTTCTTCTTTTGTTTAAGACTTATGACCTGAGGAGGTCTTTAAAACTTTGCTGTGTTTAGGCTCTTCGAATTTAAATAGCCTGGGGAGGCTTTTAAACCTTTATTTCATTCTGGTTTTTCTCTAAGTTATTTGACTAATGAACATTTTCGTCTCTTATTTCAATGAATCTCTTAGTACAGATTCGAGTTTCTGAGTATGAGTCTTTATTCCTTCGAACAAAGAATTCTAGAACAGGTTACGTCACCTCTCTATACGAGGCCTCGAGGTTAGGTCCTCGAGACCTGATTTTATTCGGGACTAGCCATATTTCGAGCTAATGATTTTGAAACTTTCGGTTGGGTTCTTAAAGGACCTGAATTCGTTCATCTCATGTTTCGAGACCTTGGATTTTGTTAGGGATTTTAGGACTTTGATATCGAAGCTCATGTTCGTCGACATCTGGCTCGGATGGTAGAGTTTAAAGACTTTAGGTTCAGGTTCAATGTGACCTGAAGTAGGATTTTGAGACCTTAGGTCCGGGTTTGCCGGGACCTGTTTTTAGATAGTAGGATTTTAAGACCTTAGGTCCGGGTTTGCCGGGACCTGTTTTTAGCTAGTAGGATTTTAAGACCTCAGGTTCAGGTTCAACGTGACCTGGATTTAGGTAGTAGGATTTTAAGACCTTAGGTCCGGGTTTGCCGGGACCTGTTTTTAGCTAGTAGGATTTCAAGACCTTAGGTCCGGGTTTGCCGGGACCTGTTTTTAGATAGTAGGATTTCAAGACCTTAGGTCCGGGTTTGCTGGGACCTGTTTTTAGATAGTAGGATTTTAAGACCTTAGGTTCAGGTTCATCGTGACCTGAATTTAGGTAGTAGGATTTTAAGACCTTAGGTCCGGGTTTGCCGGGACCTGTTTTTAGTTTGTAAAAACATGAGACGCTTGAATGTGGATGTTTTTATTATAACTTCGATGGAGTACATAGTCATGGAGCTAATAGCTTGGGCTGGGTGTTCTGAACACATGCCCCCTTTGAGTGTGAAGATGAATATGTTGAGATGAGGTTGGGGCTGCACTCATAACGGAGTTGCCTACGTACCCAGTCAAGGGATCAAGCCAGACGTAGTTCGATGAATTTTTGGTACCTAATGGTAATATCTCTTGAGATTCATGGCATTCCATGATCGGATTTCGAGTACCCCGGTTCGTACCTTCATGAGCCTGTAAACGCCCGGTCGTATCACGTGGATGATTTGGTAGGGGCCTTCCCAATTGGTCCCTAGCTTTCCGGCGTTCGGCTCTTTGGTATGGTTAAAAACTTTCCTGAGTACCAGGTCACCTACAGCGAATTGTCGGGACCTGACCTTGGAATTATAATGTCGAGCCATTGCTTGTTGGTAATTCTGAATGCGGAGCAAGGCTCGATCCCGTCGTTCCTCAATGAGGTCGAGGTGATCTGATAGGAGCTGATTGTTGGCTTCGGGATTTGTCGTGCAGAGCTCTCGGCGGAGGCTCCCCGTGACAGTTTCGGCTGGGACGACGGCTTCCATCCCGTAGGCTAGGGAGAAAGGGGTTTCTTCCATAGCTCTTCGTGGGGTGGTTCGGCATGCCCAGAGCACTTCGGGTAACCTTTCGGACCACGAACTTTTATCGATTCCAAGGCGTTTCTTGAGGTTCGCTAATACCGACTTATTAGCAGCCTCCGCCTGGCCATTTCCTTGGGGGTATCGTGGTGTTGACATGGTAAGGCGAATCTTCCACTTGTCGCAGAAGTCTTTAAAGTCGTTAGATATGAACTGTGACCCATTATCGGTTACGATTTCGTATGGGACGCCGTGGCGGCAAATGATGTCTCTCCATACGAGTCGTTCGGTTTCGACTTTAGTTACCTGTTGGAAAGCTTCAGCTTCTATCCATTTCGTGAAGTAGTCTGTTAGGACTAGTAGGAAGCGTAGCTTCTGCCTTCATGTTCCTGATACGACTAGTGGTCCTACGATATCCATGGACCATCTCATGAATGGGTATGGGGCGGATATCGAGGATAGTTTCTCCGACGGTTGATGTATAAAAGGTGCGTGCCTCTGGCATCTGTCGCATGAGGACGAGTAGACCTCGCAATCAGCGATAATGGTAGGCCAGAAATAGCCTTGCCTTTTGATTCAGATAGCTAAGGCTCTGCCACCGGAGTGGTTTCCACAGGAGCCATCGTGCATTTCTTTCATGAGTTTGATGGCGTCGAGGCCGTGGACGCATCTTAGGTAAGGTCCCGATACGCTTCGTTTATAAAGGATAGATTCCATTATGCAGTATCTTGCGCTTATTGCTTTAAGTTTTCGAGCTTCCCATTTATGGGGGGGGACCTTGCCCTCCGAAATATACTGCATGATTGGAATTCNTGCATTTCTTTCATGAGTTTGATGGCGTCGAGGCCGTGGACGCATCTTAGGTAAGGTCCCGATACGCTTCGTTTATAAAGGATAGATTCCATTATGCAGTATCTTGCGCTTATTGCTTTAAGTTTTCGAGCTTCCCATTTATGGGGGGGGACCTTGCCCTCCGAAATATACTGCATGATTGGAATTCTCCAGTCCTCTCGTCCTATGATTTTGTCGTGAAGGGAGGAAGGAGGTCCCGGTGTTGGATCAGGTCCCCTGGTGTTGTTGCGGCCGGAGGTCGTGTCCCTGGGGATATTCCTTCTGTTAGGTTCGTCGGAACCTAGATCTGGAGGAAAGTCTCCGGGTGGGTTATTGATTTCCGGGGCAAGGATTGTGTCTCCGGTTGGGGTTTCGGGTTCAGGGGAATATCTTGTTCTGCGAGTGTTTACTCTTAGGACCAGTGAGCTTGAAGGCTGGACTGTGCCCCCGGAGGTGTGCTTCCTGAATTTGCGAGCTTTTGTTTTTGGGAACCAGAATGTTGTTAAAACTTGGGTCGCTGCTGATTCGGAGCAGCTACCTTCTGTTTGCTCTTTCGGTTTGCTATCGATCTCAGATTTGGTAGCTATGTTGATGCTTGGTTTTTCGATTCCTTCTACGGGTATGATCCGTTTTATTAGGGGATCTGATGTGGATGCCAGTGCAGCTAACGCGTCTGCTGAGTAGTTCTCTCCCCGTGGGATTCTCGTTAGCTCGAATTTACTGAACTGTTTAGTGAGGCTCTGTACGACTTCGAGGTATGCCCCCATTCTTTCGTCCCTTGTTTCGTACTCCCCGTGAAACTGGCTAGCTACCAGCTGTGAGTCGCTATAGGCGTTCAGCTCTCGGATTCCGAGGCTTAGGGCGAGTCTAGACCAGCGATTAGAGCTTCGTACTCGGCTTCGTTGTTTGAAGCATTGAAGCCGATCCTGTAGGATTGCTCGATGGTTTCTCCGGCTGATGAGGTCAGCCTCAGGCCGATTCCGGAGCCTTGTTTGGATGAGGCTCCGTCGACATACAGGCTCCATACCAGAGCTTCAGTCCTCGGGTCTAGCTGTTCAGATGATAGCTCAATGATGAAATCGGCGAGGACCTGAGCTTTTATGGCGGCTTGGGGTCTATATTCGATGTCGTATTCGCTGAGCTCTATAGCCCACTTAGCCAGTCGTCCCGATTGGCTGGGGCTATGCAGAATCGTGCGTATTGGCTGTGAGGTCATTACCACGATCGAGTGTGACTGGAAGTAAGGTCGTAGTTTTCTGGCAGCTGTCACGACTGCCAGAGCTAACTTTTCCATGGTAGGATATCTGGTTTCGGCGTCTATTAGGCTTTTGCTCGTGTAATAGACGGGTCTTTGCTCGTTTTGTTCCTCTCGTACCAGTACGCCGCTAACCGCAGCAGTTGATACGGCGAGGTATAGGTACAGGGGTTCTCCTGTTACTGGTTTGGATAGGATCGGAGGCTCGGAGAGGTAAGCTTTTAATTGTTTGAAGGCTTCCTCGCATTTCTCGTCCCATAGGAACTTATTATTTTTTAGAAGTTTGTAAAATGGGAAGCATTTGTCGGTGGACTTGGATATAAATCGGTTCAAAGCGGCGATTCGTCCAGTCAGTCTTTGTACCTCCCTGGTTGTCTTAGGTGACGGCATTTCCAGGAAGGTCGCTATCTGTTTCGGGTTGGCTTCGATACCTCTCTCGGTTACGAGGTAGCCGAGGAATTCGCCCGAGGGCACTCCAAAGGTGCATTTTGCGGGGTTTAGCTTCATATCGTATTTGTTGAGGATATCGAAGCATTCTTTTAGGTGGGAGATGTGGTTTTCCCCAGCTGAGGATTTAACCAGCATATCGTCAATGTATACCTCCATGGTTTTTCCGAGCTGTCCAGCGAACATTTTGTTCACAAGCCTCTGGTAGGTAGCTCCCGTGTTTTTTAGTCCAAATGGCATTACCTTGTAGCAGTAGGTCCCGCGCTCGGTTATAAATGCAGTTTTTTCTTGATCTTCAGGATTCATCATGATTTGATTATATCCCGAGAAGGCATCCATAAAGGACAAGAGCTGGTGGCCAGCTGTTGCCTCAACAAGGTGATCGATGTGAGGTAACGGGAAGCTGTCTTTAGGGCAAGCATTGTTTAGGTCGGTGAAGTCTACACAGATTCTCCACTTCCCGTTTTTCTTTTTCACTACTACGGGGTTAGCTAGCCAATCGGGGTAGTGTACTTCATGGATGGACCCTGCTTTTGTGAGTCGATCTACTTCGTCGTTGACAGCTTGGGCTTTTTCGAGGCCTAGCTTATGGCGTTTTTGTTTGATCGGTTTGAAAGTAGGGTCTACATTGAGCTTGTGAGTGGTGATGTTTGGGTCTATACCTCTCATGTCGCTGGTGGTCCATGCAAACGTTTTGACGTTGCTTTTCAGGAAGTCGATTAATTCCTTTTTCGTTTCGAGAGGTAGCTCTGATCCGATGTTCACTTGTTTCTCGGGATCAGAGTCATCGATGCTAACTCGTTCGGTTAGGTTCCTAGGGGGACCTCGAATATTTTGTTGCATCTCTNGATGTTCACTTGTTTCTCGGGATCAGAGTCATCGATGCTAACTCGTTCGGTTAGGTTCCTAGGGGGACCTCGAATATTTTGTTGCATCTCTCGACCTTCCTGGATCTGTAATTGCTATTGAGGTGATTCCTTGAGGATTCCGAATCCTCCCAAGTAACAGATCCTGGAGATCTTCTGGCTACCTCGTACGGTGGTTATTTTGTCCAGTGTTGGAAATTTCACGCATTGGTGATAAGTGGAAGCTATTGCCTTCATCTTATGGATCCAGGGTCTTCCCAGGATCGCATGAAATGGAGAAGGCCTGTAGATGACCACGAAATTGGTCATTTTCATGATTCCCCCAGCTATGACTGGGAGCTTGATGGTTCCTAAGGAGGTAACTGTTTCCCCAGAGAAACCTACAAGGTTAGCTTTTTGGCCGATAATTTCGTAGTCATCTATTTCCATCCCTTTCAGGGCGTTATAGAAGATGAGATCGACCGAGCTTCCGGTATCAACCATCAGCTTAGGCACCTCGTAACCTACTATGTTCAAGGTGACGATTAAGGCGTCATCGTGAGGTCTGTCGAGGTCTGATGTCTCGCTCTCCCAGAAAGAGATCTTAGTGTTGGTTTCGGGATTGGGAGGCTTAGATTGAGCTCTAGAAACAGCCTTCCGCACATGGCTCTTGATTGAATTAACTGAGTCTTGACATATATCGGAGCCTCCGAGGATATAATCCACTCTCAAGCTAGGGCTCGACTGAGGCGGAGTTTTTCTTAGGAGGGTCTCGATTTGTAGACTCTTCCCTTGGGGAAATTTCCCAAGAATCATGTCAACTCTTTTCTTGGGAGCTGGCGGTGGCGAATCTGTTTCCTTCTCAGGTGATCTTTTCTCGTTTTGGAGAGGTGTCTCTGGGACCTCTTTTCTGGTAAGGAGGTGGTTTTTTGAGTTCCACTTCCTTTAGTTCTCCAGCTGCAAATTTAGCTGCCAACTGCCGTTGGAGGTCCCAACACTCTTCAGTTGAGTGTCCTTTTCGATCGTGATAAGAGCAGTGTTTGTTCTCATCATAGCCCTTCGTCCAGGGAGTTTTGCTTGTCGCGGCAACAGGTTTTTCCTGTTGGGCTTCCTCGACTGCATATGAGTGTTCTCCCTAGGTCTGATGGTTCCGAGAGCTCCCTTTTCTAGAGGGTCCTTTTGCTTCCGAGGTTTCACCTTTCGGGTGATTCTGGGATTTCTTGTGGATTTTATCCAGTGCAGCTGTTTCTTCCTCCAAGGTAATATATCTCGAGGCTTTGTGAAGAGCATCATCGATAGTTGGAGGAGGGTTGAGTGTTAGCTCGGACCAGAATTCTGATTTGTACCAGAGGCCTCTTCTAAGGGCTTCGATGGCTACTTGATCGTTGGGGTTCGAGAGCTTAGTTCTAACTGCTCTGAATTTCTCGATGTAGACTCGTAGCGAATCTTCCATTCCTTGCCTGATCTTCCAGAGGTCAGGCTCGGAGGCTTTCTTAAGGATATGGGTCGAGTATTGTTTCATGAAGGCGTTAGTGAGCTGGTCGAAGTTATCGATTGAGTTTGGCTCGAGGCTCGAAAACCATTCGAGAGCTGTTCCGACCAGGTTCTCAGCAAAGGTTCTGCAATAACCTGCCTCGCATTCTTCTCTTGTGAAATGAGCTTTCACTATAGCTAAGCGGAAGGCTCTCAAATGAGCCTTGGGGTCTGAGGTCCCGTCATATTCGGGAATCCTGATTTTTCGGGTATCTCTTATGTAAGAGCTAGCGATTTTATCTGTGAATGGGGTTCCACGGGTTTCCTCAATCAAGCTCTCGATTTCGGGAGCTGAGCTCGTTGCTTTATGCACTTGAGCGTTCAGCTTCTGGAGGGCTGCGTGAGTTTGCTCCATGTATCGGCGAATAGCCTCGGGTCCTTCTAGGGGAAGGACAGTTGGGTCTTCGCGAGGAATCTGATGAGAGGATTCTTGATGGAGTCGAGTGTAATCGTTATCCCAAGCGTTAGGTGGGCTAGATCGCTCGTTAGCTCTAGAGCCACCTTGCGGGACGCGATCTGGGGGGTGAGCTGTAGGATCAGCTTCCGCCCTCGGGTTGTCTCGGCTAGAGGTCGCGCTTCCATTTTGGTAGGCTGAAGTTGGTGCTCTACCTCTAGGAGGGGGAGACATTCCTTCTCCAGACCTAAAAATAGGTGGCGGAGGCGGCAATCGTGTGTTGTGTTCATGAACCCTATTAGGTGCTGAGCTGGTCGTCGCTATGTTACTTCCCATAGCGCTAGTTATAGGTGGACTAAATACTGGGGTTGTCCCAGTAAGGGGTGTCCGGAGAACAGACTCTTGCCCATTGCGAGCAATGCTGTTGGGGGAAAAGTCCAGGCGTCCGCGAGGCAACGTGGGTTTGGTGAGTCGATCTCGGAAGGCGATTCCTGAGCCTTGACGTTGCGACGGATGAGTTGTCTCGGTCAGAGATCTAGTCACCTCTTCGAACCGTTGTTACCGGGCGGTTAGCTGTTGCAACGTACGCTCATTATCCTGAGCTCTTTCTACCAATTGCACCATCATTCGGCGCATCTCGGATAGCTGAGCTTCCGAATGATGCGGAACGTGTTGACGTTGGGGGTTCTCAGGGGGCGTAACCCCGGTGTTGTTTCCATTGGAAGACCTTGGGTTAGCTATCCCAGTTCGGTTTGGTTGAGCATTAGCCGGGGGCTGTTGCTCGGATCGGTGATCGGCGGATCGAGATTCCGGATCTTGAGGGTCCGGGTCTCTCCTGTTCGGTGAGCCGTCGATCTGGATCACGGGATCCGGGATGGATGGCTCATTGCCTGGTTGGATGGATCCATTCTCAAGTTACGGAGTGAAGGATTCAATTATCTCGTCCCCACAGTCGGCGCCAAAATGTGAGGGATAAAACTCACTCTCTAGTTTAGGTTAGGTTTAGATTGGGAAAAGATAATCGTGGGCTGAATCCTGTTAGAACTTGTATGAATGAATATGTTTGCTTATATTGATTTTGGTAATAATAAGGGTTTACAAAGATGATCTTGATGATCTAATCGAAAGAACAATAATTGATAAAGATGGTTAAAAACAAAGTGTGTCTGAGTCTTTTGGTGTCGAATGAATTCCAGATCCCTTCTCTCATCTCTTCTCCTTCTTAAATAGCTTCTAGGTCACGTTCAACTTCTCCCGACGAAGCCTCCGAGATTATCTCCGCGAACCACGGGATTTGCAACAGCCTCCTTTTGACCAGGCCTCGCACGTTCTCCTTGAGCTGCTTCTTGTTAGCTGTTTGTAAATGAGGTCCGGAATCTTTCTCCGTGACCTGTTTTTGTTAATGACTTTCCTATTGGATCAATAGGTAACGATTTTATTTGGTTCTTCTTTAGGGGATAAATTCCTAATAGGCTTATAACGGCCCGTTAATGGCTTTAACTATTTGAGCCCATTAATTCAGCTAACGGGCTAAATTCGGTCCCAACACCCACCTAAGGGGGCAAAATACGATTTCGATGATAACAGGCCTACGGGCCCCAAATGTTCAAAATTCCGAATTTTACATTTTTACATAAGATCGGTAGTGGCCCACCTAAGGGGGGCAGAATACGATCCAACAAGCCTCTGGGCCCTGAATATTCAAAATCCTGAATTTTGCATTCTCACTTGAGATCGGTAGTGGCCTACCTAAGGGAGGCAGAATACGATCTCAAAACAACGACCTCAGGGTCCGACCCCAAGGTCCCCGATCTTCAAAATCGCAAATTTTACATCCCTTATCTACTCACCTCCGGGTCCAGGTCAAGTACCTTAGGATTACTCAGAAAACCTCAGGGTTCTGAGCAGTCATCCTTGCATTAAAAGACAGACCCTAGGTGCGAGCCATTCAGATTAAAGTCCAGCACTTAACCTTAGGGCTAAATTATGAGCTTCAGAGTTCCAGTGTTCAAAATTCTGAATTTTACACTCCTGGCCCCCGGGCCCAGCCATAGATCGTCGGGTCTAAAAGAATATTCGGGCCGGAGCACTGAGCCTCTGGGCTCAATCGGAACCCCCGGGTCCAGATGACGAGTCCGTCAAATCAGAACTACGAGTTCATGCTTCCACGGAGGAACCTCCTATCAGAAACCTCCTACCTCCATATCTGAGTGGAAGAATGCAGGCCCCAACCGAAAATCTCAGGATCCACGCCAGGCCCCAGAAGTCTCCTCGGAAAGCCTAGAATGTCTTGAGGATAATATCGTACGCCTAAGAAAGCATTTGGCAAAATCTGCGACATAATTGATGGAATCTACGCTAAATGTCCTAATCAACAGCAAAATCAATAATCCGCTAAAAAGGAGTTTTAACAAAATACGGGCCTCTGGAGGCCACCAGAGTTTTACAAAAACAAAAGAGGCATGAAGGCCGAGCACTAAGTTTTAAAACCCCAAACAAGGGGCAAGAAGTTCATAACCTAAAGGCACCTAAGCAGAGGAGGAGGCTTTAGGATCATCAGCGAGAGGAGAAGTGGAGACCTTCGGATCATCGACAGGTGCAAGCAAAGGAGTCTCGCTCAAAATCCCCGTAAGTGTCTCCCCAATGGTAGGCTCATCTTCAAAAGAAGGGGCCGGGAGACAGTGGCGCTTAGCCTCCGTATTCTTCACCTTCTTGTAGCGCTCTAGATCCTCCTTTGGCCTCCACTCGCCAGTCTGCCCATTGAGCCAGTCTCTCATCAGCTCCCAGCGAGCATTAATCGTAGCCCCATGAACTGCTACGATCCTCTCAGCATCAAAGTCCTCCTTCTCGGACTTTAGCCCGCATAAATCTTCTCTCAGCTCCTCCAGTTCTCCCTTGAGGGCGACGTTTTCAGCCACAGACAAGACCCCGGCGTCCTCCTGCTTCTTCAGCTTAAGCTGCAATGATTTGATCTCCTTCTCCCGGGCCAAGCTACGGGTCTCCTCCTCACAGAGCTTAGACATCAGAGCTTCCACCTTTTCTTCATTAGAGACCTTCTCCTTTATCATATCATCGAGGTGGTGTAGATGAGACACCGCCTACAGAAAAAAAAAAGAAGAAGAAGGGATACCATCATGAAAACCAACACGCAAGTATTATATACAACAGAGGAAAGCTACACACCTTGAGGAGACCACGTTGAAGGAATGTAATGGACTTGGAGAGGTCCCCCGCAGGAAGGTAGAACGGAATCGTAGGGAACACCTTTTCATTAAGATCAGTCTGAGCTACGGCCAGTGTATCAGAAGCCGCATGAGAAGCTCCCGGGGCAGTCCCCATGGCTATAGTTTTCTTCTTGGAGGCAGTTGGGACCGGACCAGACAGAGCTTTGCGCTTGCTGGATCGAAGGTACTGAACATCATCATCCTCCTGAGCCACCGGTCTAGCCAGTGGTTTCTTAGCAGACAGCTTCTCCATCGCCTTGTCAAAAGCCTCCAACGCCTTTTCTACGGTTGATCCCGACATATTACCCCAAATACTGCAACGATCTAGAACTTCCTTGCTCACAAGAAGACTGACTCTACGACGATCCTCAGGTAGCTTCAAAACGTTGTCTTGCCGATTTTCCTTCGCCTACCAAAGAGTGAGACGTATCTGCAAAAGGACAAGAGAAGTCAGCACAATAATGACAAATTACGAGAAGACTATAACTACCTACCCACTACACGCCAAATGGAGGACTTCGAAGCTGAGGATGGAAAAAATATCTACCTCCACCACTATGTAACGGCATAACAAAATAAGAGTACAGTATATCTCTCACCCCCAAGACAACGTCCTCAAGCTCACTAAGGTTTTGAATCACTACGAGAAGCCTCCAGGCTGGAGGAGTAAGTTGGCCTTGAGAGATGTTAAGATATTTCGAAACTTTAGCCTCCAGGGAAAGAACCTGACCCCTGAATCCTGAATCAAAGTAAGCTTCATAGATCGGGACTTCTCCAGCCCTAAAATCCGAGACCCTCTCCGAAGAGCTCGGGACGCAAATGATCACTTCCTCAGGAAGATCATTCCTCCTCCTCCACTCATCGATTTCCTTCTCCCTTATCCGCGAGAGAGGACCAACCGATAAGAACCTCTCCACCTTAACAGTAACCTCCTCCACTACATCTGCGGAGTCGGACCCATGGCTCTCTACGTAAGAGTCAACCACATGCGAAGGAGATCCTGCTGGGTCTAGGGTTCCTACACTCCTTCTAGCCCTAACTTCCCTCCCTATCGACGACATATCTAAGTGAAGAGAGAAAAGAGAGAAGATGGCTACCTGTTCCAAAAGGGAAGAAATCTTCGTAGATAAAGAATCACCACGATGACTTCCAGAGAAGAAGTAAAGGAAGAAATGAGAAGACCAAAAGATGTGAGAGAGAGTGAAGTAGGAAACCCTAAGGGGTGGCCCCTACGCGCCTAGGGGACATCGCCACATGCGAGAACGAGCGCCCAAACCAAAAGGGGTATGGGCCGAACGTGAAAGCCCATACTTCATACTTTCCTCCCAAAAGATTCAGCCCGAAAGACCATGGCACCATCTCATTTGGATTTGCGGCCCATTTTTTCCTACCCTAAAACCAAAAGAAACAAGCATTTCTCCGACCGAAGTTTACGACTCAGTGTCATCAATCCCAAGGGGCCCAGGCCTGGAAGATACCTTAATGGAAGAGTTTAACTTAATGCAAGCTGACATCTACATCTATATAAGGGGAACCCAAACCCTAGAATAAGGGATCGACACTTAGAGGATAAGAGACTAGATCTAGACGGCTAGGGTTCTTACACCAATATTGTAGCCTCCATCAAATAATCAATAAGATCTCTCTTTCTCTACTTGCTTCTTGTTTATCTTATACGAGTTCCTCCTTATCTCTTACGAACACCTTTGCTTCTCTCTATCTTAACTTGAACCTTCTTGTGTTCCGTAGTACTAAAACGACCCTACACAAAAATACCATAACAACTTCGTCTTCTTCGTCACAAGCTTCACTCGCGACTGTTCTTCTCCGACCAGAAACGCCTCCACGAAGCTCCGAAACCAGACTCAACACTCAGTTCCTCTTCGTTTCAATTCATCACAATTAAATATCCAAGCTACAGTGAAGAACCGTCGAAGTCGTCACCTCCGTCGCTGGAGGTTACAGTCTTCTCATAACGGAGAATTCACGAAGCAACAATGGTGGACTTTAGCTGTTTTGCACATCTGACCCTGATCTTTTGGATATTTGTTCTTTGACCCCAAAACTCTTGAATAGTCAGAGACATCCTCTCAAATTAACCCTTGGACTTTCGATTGTGCAGAACAGACCTCCTTATTTGCGCGAACGGTCGTTAAACTTCTGGATGTTTTTAATCCAGCCCCAAACTTTGTAAATTGCGTGGATAACCTTTCGAATTTGACCTGAAACTCCCAAATGTGCACTCCAGCCCATAAGATATGCAAATGAACACACAAATGCAATATATACATCTAAATGCATCCTAAAATAATTAAATTTACTAATAACAAATGATCAAACTCAAGAAATTAATGAGATATCACAAGGCCCTGAGCCTCTCCAAGGCCATGTTCCTCTCCAAGGCCCCATGCCTCTCCAAGGCCATGCGCCTCTCCAAGGCCATGCGCCTCTCCAAGGATCTGCGCCTCTCCAAGGCTCCATGCCTCTCCTAGGCTATGTGTCTCCATCAAGCTACGTGCCTCTACCAATATGAACTACGAATTGCTTGATCCCCTTCCGAGGGGTACGTAGGCAATCCCCACTGTAGGATGCAGCTATAAATTTAAACACCTCCTATGGTTCCACGCCTGAATGGCCAAATAACCATCCTAGAGGCTGGGTTCATCATCATCTAAGGCGGGAAGGCCTCGCAGCCTTCACCATAGATAGGAAATCCCTATCTAAAGACCAGTATCTTCTGCTGCTATGAAGACCCTGGCAACATATACTGGCCCATATCCATATGGCAGTATCCTAAAGCAGGATCCCCTGGTTTATCAACAACTGAACCAGGATAAACCTCTGTCACGACTTGTCTCCTTCCTCCTATCATTCCGTAGTCTGAGCACGAATTGATTGTACCAAAAAAAATACCCTAACAGCAGGGAGCTTCATGGTTTTCTAAAATTGAATTGGCATCGGGTTAGCACCAGATTGAAATGACTGAGGAGGATGTGCGGAAGACGCCTTTTCGTACACATTATGGACATTATGAGTTCATAGTGATGCCATTTGGGTTGACGAATGCACCTGCAGGGTTTATGAAGCTCATGAATGATGTATTTCGAGAGCACCTGGATAAGTGTGTGATTGTCTTCATTGACGATATCTTGATATATTCTCGAAGGAGAGATGAGCATGCTAATAATTTTTCGGATTGTGTTGGATAAGCTCAGAGAGCACCAGTTGTTTGCCAAGCTAAGTAAGTGTAGTTTCTAGCAAAGTAAGATTGGATTTTTGGGTCACGTGGTTTCTAAGGCAGGAGTTGCAGTAGATCCAGAGAATATTACTGCAATATCAGAGTGGCCTACACCTAAGAGTGCTACTGAGATCCGCAGATTTTTGGGGTTGGCTGGTTATTACCGGAAGTTTGTCAACGGTTTTGCCAATATCACAAATCTGATGACATGATTAACAGGCAAGGACGTCAAGTTCGACTTGAGATATGCTTATTCGAAGTCACTAAGCTGAAACAGCAGCTAACAAAGACACCAGTTTTGGTACTTCCTAGACCGGGGATACCATATGAGGTTTATACGGATGCATCTGGCACGGGTTTGGGATGTGTATTGATGCAGGAATGACAAGTTATTTCTTATGCACACGTCAGTTGAGACCTCACGAGGTCAATTACCATACTCATGCCTTGGAGTTGGCAGCAGTGGTATTTTCGCTGAAGATTCGGAGGTCATATTTGTATGGAGAGAAGGTGCAGATTCTCACGGACCATCAGAGTCTGAAGTACATTTTTACCCAAACAGGCATGAATTTGAGACAGTGAAGGGGGATGGATTTGTTAGCAGACTATAATTTGGACATCACTTATCATCCGGGCAAGGCCAATCAGGTGGCAGACGCCATGAGTTGACGCAGAAGTGATGTGTCAGGAACCAAGGAGGTTCAGGATCTTACTGGGATGATTGCAAGTCTCAGATTGTATGATACTACTGTAGAGGGAGATACAGCCGGTCTGGATGCTGTGGGACAGACAGATTTACTATGAAGGATACGCGGAGCTCAGGATAGTTATGAGGCCTTGGTTAAGCAGATTGATATCAAGAGTATTGGATACCATACAACTTCGAGCGGGACGTACATGTACCAGAACCAAGTTTGTGTGCTGTGGGAGTCGATTTCACCCTACTGTCAAATAAATCGTAAAAAAGGAAACTTCGGAAAAACCCTAAGTTTCCAGAGGAACCGGCTATCTGCGAGAACCGCACAACGAAAATAAGATGACGAAAATACTTAGAATTTAAATGAGAATAAACGAAAATAGAGAGAAAAGAGGTTCTTATTCCGAATCTGCGTTGAACTGGTACAAAAAGAATCGTCGAAAGCGTAAGAACTAGAAAACCCTAATTGAGACGCAGCTCGCTAACAGAAAAACGGAAATATTCCTAAATGCTAGTTTTGGTGGTGAGAGCTCTGAATTTCGTCTGTGTGCTTCTGCCCTAGACCTCCTCTTTATATACTCCTCGTCNATACTCCTCGTCTTGGCTATCCGATCTTTCCATTTCGCCCAGATTTGACTTAAATCGGGAATTTTCCATTCTTCTCGATCCTTCCTTTTCTTCTGCGGAAATCTTCTATTTCTCTTCAAACCTTCCTTTTATGTTCAAACTTGACTTTTATTTGCTTTCTGCGAGTAAACCGTCAAAACGTTATCAAATCCGCGGGTTAAGATTCCGTAAAAATCGCAAGATGGGTTTTTATTGCGTTTTAGGTCCTTCCGGGCCATTTTGCGATAAAAACCGTTTTTCGACTTTTTACGGGATCGTTTCCTGATCTGACGTCGTTTTAATAAATTTCTCGAGTTAATCGCAAAGTTTTACGATTTACTCGACTTTTTATTAAAAACACGTTTTTTATGACTTACTCGGCGTTTTTTATTAAAAGCGCGTTTTTTATGATTTCGTCGAGAAATCTCGAATAAATCGTCTAGTTTAGGCAATGTTTGGTGTTTCGTTTAACCGTAGCCGTTTTATACAATTTCCTCGAGTTCTTTCCGAGAAAACGAAGTTTTACGGTTTTTATCGTAAAACTCGAACAGTAAATCGGATCGAGATGGAACGAGAGATATTTCGGCCGTGGTTCGAGACGCGGAGTGTCCGGGAAGTTTTTTAGTTCGCCCATCGGCGTACTAAGCCGAGCCTGGCTTAGTACGCCGATGGGCGATCTAAAGAGTGACCCTTAGATCGCCCATCGGCGATCTAAGCCGGGCCCGGCTTGGATCGCCGATGGGCGATCTAGAGAGTGACCCTTAGATCGCCCATCGGCGATCTAAGCTGGGCCCGGCTTAGATTGCCGATGGGCGATCTAGAGAGTGTTTCTTAGATCGCCCATCGGCGATCTAAGCCGGGTCTGGCTTAGATCGCCGACGGGCGAACTAGTTGCGACTAGTTCGCGTTTTACGGCTTTTTCAGTTTTTTACGGTTTTTTGCGTATTTATAAAACGATTCTCGAGTTTTATAAAACGATCTTCGGATTTCATAAAACGACTTTTGAGTTTTATAAAAACGATCTTCGAGTTTTATAAAATGTGTTTTATAAAACGGTTCTCGAGTTTTATTAAACGATTCTCGAGTTCTATAAAACGATTTCTCGAGTTTTATAAAGCGATTCTCGAGTTTTATAAAACGATTTCTCGATTTTTATAAAGCGATTCTCGGGCTCTATAAAACGATTTATCGAGTTTTATAAAGCGATTCTCGGGCTTTATAAAACGATTTCTCGAGTTTTATAAAACGATTTCTTGAGTTTTATAAAGCGATTCTCGAGTTTTATAAAACGATTCTCGAGTTTTATAAAACGATTCTCGAGTTTTATAAAACGGTTCTCGAGTTTTATAAAACGATTCTCGAGTTTTATAAAACGGTTTCTCGAGTTTTATAAAGCGATCCTCGAGTTTTATAAAACGATTCTCGAGTTTTATAAAGCGATTTCTCGAGTTTTATAAAGCGATTTCTCGAGTCTTATAAAACGATTCTT
>CAKOAT010277377.1:220239-248339 GCA_932364175.1 Eruca vesicaria subsp. sativa | reverse complement strand
TCTCGAGTTTTATAAAACGATCTCTCGAGTTTTATAAAACGATCTTCGAGTTCTTATAAAACGATCTCTCGAGTTTTATAAAACGATCTCTCGAGTTTTATAAAACGATCTCTCGAGTTTTATAAAACGATCTCTCGAGTTTTATAAAACGATCTCTCGAGTTTTATAAAACGATCTTCGAGTTCTTATAAAACGATCTGTCGAGTTTTATAAAACGATCTCTCGAGTTTTATAAAACGATCTCTCGAGTTTTATAAAACGATCTTCGAGTTTTTATAAAACGATCTTCTAGTTTTATAAAATGATTCTCGAGATTCATAAAACTGTTGCGTTTACGCGTTTGCGGGGAATTTTGGCTATTGATTCCGTCGTACCGATTTTGACCCCAACAGAGAGTTACTTCGTTATGAAATGATCATGACTATACGAATGATTTCTCGCGTAAGCAACGGGCGATGAATTTAGTAAATCGACGCGACACATTGGGTTAACAATGTTTCCACAGATTTTTCGAGAAACCTTTCCGCTTAGTTTTTGATTCTTCGGTGATAGTTTTTTCGGAGTCACTCGTGGAGTTTTACCAAAAGTTATTTCACCGAGATCTAGTCGCGAAATGTTTTAGCGGGTTTCTCGGCGGAATGAATCACATGATCAGCAATAGGATCAATCAGCGAGAAGGGAGGACGTGTTCCCTATTGCTGCTTTGTGTTCTCGATCTTTCTTTCGCCGCAAATGTTCTTGACATTATTCCGTGACTCACTTGGTTTGACGGGAAATGAGATCAATGCTTTGATTCCTAAAGATTTCGACTCTTATACTTGTTTTATCAAGTTTGAGAAGATTTTTATGACTTCGGCAAGTAATCGAGTTTCGCTCTGAAGTTTCGCAGAGATTTTCTAATCGCATGATTGCGACGAGAAATGCAGTATATTCCTCGAGATTATTTTCCAGACAGTTTGGATCAATCTTTAGCACTTAGACGGTTTTTAGATTGTCGTTTGCTTTTGGGATGATTTCGACGAGGCGTTGCATCGTCCGAATATTTTTCCGCTTATTTTAGAAAGCGTTTTCTTGATGCGAGGAAAAATGTTCGGCGAAAGAAGAAAGACGAGTTTCGTTTGAAGGATTTGGATGATCGACAATCCGGGTCGATTAAAGACCATGGTGGATCGGAGATGACTTGGAGTATGTCTGATTTACGAGAACTTCTAGGAGCGAGTCGGTTTTAAGACGACGTCAGCGTCTCTAGCTCCTTCTTTCTTTTAGGAAATGAGTACGTTTGAATGCGTGGCGATCGTTTCTCGGTTGTACGAGAGATTGGATCGGTTTGCGAGTTATGCCTTAGCTTCATCGATGATTTGGGGTCGTCTATTCTTCGTTCTTCGTCTTTTGACTTACCGGTCTTCGACGAATTACCAGCGAGAGTATCGGAGCGGGGAGAAGACTTAACCATCAGAGCTCGCGTTCTTGTTTCTTCGTAGTGCTGGTTTTATTTGACCCACTAGGTGCGCTTTGTATATCGAAAAAATCAATCACGTGTTTATGATTGGATGTTTTGGACTTAGCTTGGCAGAGTTTCGTAAAATCGGATTAGGTTTAGAGAGTTCAGATTTCTCGTATAGTTTAGGCAACTTTGGTGTTAAGTCAACCGTTGCCGTTTTAGATGATTGATTCGAACTTATACGAAGAAATAAGTCTTTGCGGTTTTATCGTAAAATCCGGATGGAAATTCCGGTTCAGACGAAACGAGAATCAGCGCGATCAAAACTTCGAGAGAACTCGAGGATTGGTTCAGCTCGACGTAAGGCAAGTCGGGCGAACCCTTTCAGCTCGTCATGTGGCGATCTGGATTGCAAGAACCCTTGGGGCGAAGTCAGCGTCTCTTGGGCAACCCAGTCGCTTGGGTCAGCTCGCTATATGGTGAGCTAGCTAGCTCTATGTTCGGCGAGCTAAGACGCTTGGAGCGGGTGATCTCGATTCGTCGAGTTGACTTGTTTTCGTCGTAGAATCTCAACGGAAAGTCTGATTGAGACGAAACGAAAAGCGTCTCGATCAAGATTCGAGATGGAGATGTTTCGATCCATCGAGCTTGTCCAACTTGCCTAATGGTGAGTTGGCAAGCACAGTCCCGATTCATCAAGCTATCTTGTTTTCGTGCTAAAACCTCAACGAAAACTTTGATTGAGACGAAACGAAAAGCAGTGCGATTATTGTTTAGAGTACGGTCCGGGTCACCATAGCTATGAGTTGGATTGTGTGGACCCTCGGGAAAAAGTCAGTGCCTTTGGGACGAGGTGGAAAGCCGGTCAGCTCACCAAGATGGCAAGCTAGGTTGCTTGGCAAACTCACCGTTTTTTCGGCTGGATAGTATTGCCCGATTGTGTGAGTAGCCTAAGGTTCTTCCGCGAACAACCTAGGGTTTTGTCGCGAATAACCTAGGGTTTTTCCGCGAGTGACCTAGGGCTTTCTCCGCGAGTAAAGCTAGGGTTTTGCCGCGGATAACCTACGGTTTTTCCGCGAGTTACCTAATGTTTTTTTCACGAACAGCCGCGAGTATCCTAGGGTTTATTTCGCGAGTAACTTACGGTTTGTTCCGCGAAAAACCTAGGGTGCTTTCCGCGAGTAACCTAGGGTTTTTCCGCAAACAACCTAGGGTTTTGTCGCGAATAACCTAGGGTTTTTCCGAGAACAAACTAGGGTGTTGCCGCGAATAACCTACGGTTTTTCCGCGAGTCACCTAAGGCTTTCTGCGCGAGTAACCTAGGGTTTTTCCGCGAACAACCTGGGGTTTTGCCGCGAATAACCTACGTTTTTCCGCGAGTCACCTAAGGCTTTCTACGCGAGTAACCTAGGGTTTTTCCGCGGACAACCTAGGGTTTTTCCGCGAATAACCTACGGTTTTTCCGCGAGTCACCTAAGGATTTTTCCGCGAACAGCCTAGGGTTTTCCGCGAGTATCCTAGGATTTATTTCGCGAGTAAGTTACGGTTTGTTCCGCAGTTTCTGGGAGAGCAAGTTTTATTTTTCCGAAAGGTTCTCGGAAAACGTCTTTTGCTTAACGCGTGAGATTTGTACAACTCGGAAATAAGAAAAACACTATGGGGTTTGATAGATTTTATCGTTGCCCTTAGTGATCTGAGATAGAAATTGTGAGCTTGTTTTGTTGCTCTTTCCGTGGCGAAGAGTCGCGATTAGGTTTTCGATTTTGTTGAGTACTAAAGCGTTTGCGCAAGCGTTGGCTGTAGGAGCAGTCGCTGCTGGAGTTGTTTTACCAGCGTCTTTTTGCGAGTTGTGACTTTGTCTTTCATACATCCAGACATCGTTTTGGTCAAGCGTTTTGCGGCTATGAGTAAGAGTAATCCGACCCCCCCTCCTTCTAGCGCCAAACTGTGGGAACCGAAATTCACACTTAGGAAAACCGTAATTTCCCAGAGGAACCGGATCTCTGCGAAAGCCAACGACAAGTAACCAAATAAATGCGGAAAAATATAAAAAACAGAATAAAACGAATTTATAAAGAAAGTCGATCTTATTTCCGATTCGCGTAAGAGCGTTGCAATCATTACAAGGAATTTCAAAGGCTTTGGCCGCAGGGGCCATCAGCGAGTTACAAACATAAAACCCTAGATCTAGTCGAGTCGCAGCTCGATAACGAAAGACGGAAAAAGATAGGAAAAGAGGTTTGATTGATTTCGGACTGAACCTTATGAAAGGCTGCCTACGTACCCCTTTCGGGGATCAAGTCAAACGTAGTTCAGTTGATAGAGCTGGACCAGAGATCGAACTGCCTGGGCGAGTTCGTCTAGTAATTGAGCGCCAGTCATAGAAACCGAACTTGTCGAGAAAAAGCCTAAGTTTCTAAGTGTAGAAAAGTTGTAAAAGTCCCAGATGAGAGCTCTAGATTTCGTCCCTCAGTTTCTGCCCATTGCCTCCTCCTTATATACTCCTCCTTAGGCGGTCTTAGTCTTTCCATTTTGCTCGAAACCGAATATTTCGGGAATTTTCCATATCTGTCGATCCTTCCTTTTCTTCTGCGGAAATCTTCTATTTATCTTCAAACTTGCCTTTTATCTTCCGTCTGCGAGTAAACCGTCAAAGCGTTATCGTATCTTGGGGTTTGATTTCATTAACGTCGCGAGATGGGTTTTTATCGTGTTTTAGGACCTTTCGGGCCGTTTTACGATAAAAACCGTTTTACGACTTTAACGAGACCGTTTCCTGATCCGATTCCGTTTTTTACGATTCTCTCGTTTTTTTTTTATTAAAACGAGATTTTTATGATTTTAACGAGAAATCTCGAATAAATCGTATAGTTTAGGCAATGTTCGGTGTTTCGTTTAACCGTTGCCGTTTTATACGATTTCCTCGAGTTCTTTCCGAGAAAGCGAAGTTTTACGGTTTTTATCGTAAAACTTGAATTATATGTCGGATCGAGACGGAACGGGAGACGTTTCGGCCGTGGTTCAGAATGCGACCGTGTCGAAAGACGTAAGTTTTGAATCGGGATGCGGGAGATCGAGGCGTGGGATATCGGAGAAGTCTTTAGTTCGCCCATCGGCGAACTAAGCCGGGACTAGTTGAGTGTCTGTTAGTTCCGGCTTAGTTCGCCGATGAGCGAACTAGTTGAGGGACTCCTAGTTCGCCCTTCGGCGAACTAGTTGAGTGACTCTTAGTTCGCCCATCGGCGAAATAAGCCGGGCCGGCTTAGTTCGCCCATGGGCGAACTAGTCGTGACTAGTTCGCGTTTTACGGCTGTTTCGGTTTTTTGCGGTTTCGTAAAACGATTCTTCGAGTTTTATAAAACGTTTCTTCGAGTTTTATAAAACGATTCTCGAGTCTTGTAAAACGATTCTTCGAGTTTTATAAAACGATTCTCGAGTTTTATAAAACGTTTCTTCGATTTTTATAAAACGATTCTTCGAGTTTTATAAAACGATTCTCGAGTTTTATAAAACGATTCTCGAGTTTTATAAAACGATTCTTCGAGTTTTATAAAACGATTCTTCGAGTTTTATAAAACGAGAGTTTTATAAAACGGCTTCTCGAGTTTGATAAAACGATCTTCGAGTTATATAAACCGGCTTCTCGAGTTTTATAAAAAGATCTTCGAGTTTTATAAAACGATCTTCGAGTTTTATAAAACGGCTTCTCGAGTTTTATAAAACGATCTTCTTGTTTTATAAGGTTATACGTGTATAACTCTACAGGCATCGCTAGTACAGTAGTCCACTCCGTACCCCCGCTATCTCTACAGCCTGCTAGTACAAACGTCTCTGTACCCGGTGAATCTCCTCAAACAAGGCGGCACAAGCATAGACAACTATGTGCCCCCGCAATCTCCCCAAACAAGGCGTCGTTAGTACAAACGTCTCTGCACCTCCGCTATCTCTCACACATGGACTCATATATATATACATATATATATAACAATTGTTAACATCAATCATGTCACACAACCGTTGAATCCTCTATTATCCTAATTCCGGTTTAACAATCAGTGACAATAATGAACAAGCAAGACTCTCAAGCAGCCTCGATTCGCAAAAACGGATCATGTTTTGAAACTAAACTTTTCATAATGGTAGTACTAAACTAGTTCGGGATTTAACGGATTAGCTCTCACCTTAGCAATGAAGAGAAGTGGCGTCCATGAACTCCTGATGCTCAAATATTCTACAAATCTGAAACCAGGGAGAAAATACGAGCCAGAACGGCTTTCGAACGTATAGAGACGGGTTTCGGGAGGATTAGTCAAAAAGCCAACTCGCAGGTCAAAGTCAACCCTGGTCAAACATTATCCAAAATGAAATTGAATTAAACCATCCGATTTTTCTTAACCGAAATTGAATTCAATTGGGCCAACCGGTTCGCAAAAACCAAAACTAAATTAATTTAATTAGCCGGCTAACTCTAACTGAAATCTAATTAATTTTAACCACCGGTTTACCCTAACCAAACCGAAATCAATTTAAACCGATCAAACCAACCATTGCCAAGTCAACCAAGTTGACTCACCGAGTCAACTCAGACGAGTTGGCCGCGTCGCCGGCGAGTCACCGATGTCGGTCACCGGCTGTGACGGCGGAGGACGGCGGTGACTTACCGGAGGCAACGGCGGTCCGGCGGTGGTCTGGTGGCGGTCCGGCGGCTGTCCGACGAATTATGCTTACATGGATTATGCTTACATGGATTTAATGAGTCCCGTGTTCATTATACTTTCTCACACTGAGTTAAAAAAAAACATACTTTCTCACAAGACACAACTCTTTATCCCATCATAAATTCTAACAAATTACAAATATTCACATGATGAGACCACTTCAAAGGACACCATCTCCACATTCTTTATATAAAACAACAATTACATCAATGTCCCCGCGCTTGCGTGGGGGAGATACACACCTAGTGTTTACTAATGAAATAATGTAGAATATAATCAAGAGACAATGAGATTAACAAACAGTTTTTATTGTGTCATCTAAACAGTTTTGTTAAAAAATTCACATAATCAGTTTTACACAACTTGTTATTTCTCTAATAATTTCTTTTAAAATATATATACCTAAGTTATTTTGTTTCTGTAGTCTCGTATCTAAATTTCTAACTCCGCATGATGCCAAGAACTCTCATAAAGAGCTTTTCTGGTGCGACCAAGAATGGACAGGGATCGATCTTCAATCGATCTAGTTGAGTAAAGCTACAACCAAACGATTTGAACGAACTAGTCTGGGAAAAAAGGGAGATCTTAAATTATACAATCCACTGAAAAATGATAATCCCTAAAAGATAAAATCCATTAAAGATTTATAATATCAGAATAATTTTTTTCTGGGAACTAGAACTATTTGATCGAAATATGTTTATGGAATATATGATGTGGGAACCGAAATTCACACCGCCAATTTCTGTTAAATTAGGAAACTAAGAAAACCTTAATTTCACCAGAGGTCCAGGATATCTGCTAAACCACACGCCAAGCTATCATAATACGAAAATAATAAGACGATAAAATAAGAAATCGAAAAAAGAGCAAAGGTGTCTTATTCTGAATTTGTGTAAAAGCGTTTACAACGAGGTAGAAGCCTTGGCTACGATAGCTGTCGGCGAGATCTCTAGTTTTAATAACCTAAGACTGTAGAACCTAGATGAGTCGCAGCTCAAAATAACAAAAACGAAAAGTTGCCTAGATGCTCTAAGTTCTGAATTTTATCTAAAAAAGTTCTCTCATGTGCCTCTCGCCTAGAACTCCTTATATACTCCCTCCAAAGTCGGTTTGCGCTTTTACCGTCTGCCCTTAAGCCGTCTTAGCTCGAAAATGGAGATATTCTATTTTTCTCAATCTTCGTGATTATCTTCAGAAACTTGATATTTATCTGCGAAAATTTAACATTTATCTTTTCTTATGGACCAAGCATAAACCGTCATAATGTTAACGGGCTTTTTCTTAAATAATTGCAAGTGGGCTTCTAGTCGCGTTTTAGACCTTCTTGGGCTGTCCTTTGACTCGAAACGTTTATCGCAGTTTTTTTCGATAAAAACAAACTTTTTGCAATTTTTATCGTAAAGTCTGAATGGCAACTTCGATCGGTAAAGAGAGAGAGATGGTTCATCCATGGACTGCAGGAGACAGTATTGAGGAGTAGACCAGAATACACGAAGTCATTTGATCGATGCTCGGGCCAGTCCGGTTACTACATAGCGAGCTGGCTCGGGATTGAACCGGTCACTACATTGCGAGCCGACCCTAACGCAACAGATCACTACGTAGCGATCTGGTACGTGACCGGACCAGTCGCTATGTAACGACCTGGACTGTCAAGGGACCGGTCGCTATGTAGCGACCCGGTCCTTACGCGGACCGGTTGCTTTGTAGCGACCGAGCTTAGTTCGGACCTGTCACTACATAGCGACCTGTTCGTGCGCAGACCGGTCGCTATGTAGCAACCTGTTCGTGCGCAGACCGGTCGCTATGTAGCAACCGGGTTTGGATTGGACCGGTCGCAATGTAGAGAACCAGATCGATAGAGGAACAGTCGCTACATAGCAAGCCAACCCGAACGGAACTGGTAGCTCCATAGCGATCTTGTCCGTGACCTGACCAATCGCTATGCAGCGACGTGGACTCTCAAGGGAACGGTCGCTACAAAGCGACCCGGTCCTTGCGTGGACCGGTCGTTATGTAGTGACCGAGCGTGGTTCGTAACTGTCGCTACATAGCGACATGTCCATGCGCGGACCGGTCACTATGTAGCAACCTGTCCGTGCGCACACCAGTCGCTATGTAGCAACCAGGTTGAGATTGGACTGGTCGCTATGTAGCGGCCGGGCTTGGATCGGACCGGGCACTACATAGTGACTTGGTCTGTGCGTGGACCGGTCGCTATGTAGCGACTCGGATCATCAAAGGACCGGTCGCTACATAGCGACACGGTCCTTTTACAAACCCGTTGCTATGTAGCGACCGAGCATGGTTTGGACCAGTCGCTACCACAGACTGGTCGCTATGTAGTGATCGGGTTTGGATTTGACCGGTCGCTATGTAGCGACCAGTCTTGGATCGGACTGGTGGCTATAGCGACCGGACTTGGATCGGACCAGACCGGTCGTTACATAGCGACCTGGTTCGTGTGTGGACCGGTCACTATGTAGCGACCCAGATCGTCAAGGGACCGGTCGCTACATAGCGACCCGTTCCTTGTGCGGACCGGTCACTAAGTAACGATTGGGTTTAGTTCGGACCGGTCTCTACTTAGCAACCTGGTTCGTGCGTGGATTGGTCACTATGTTGCGACCCGGTTTGACTCTATATCGGTCGCTATGAAACGACCTTGTCTGACGCTGGTTTTATTTCTATTCATTGACCGGTTTGGATACTTGTTCGCTGTTCTTGGATAGTGATGTTTAGCTGGTGACTATATTGAGGCTTTTTCTGAATTTTTTCGAAAAACATTCTCGTAAATTTTTCTTTACGAGAATTACTTTTCAGAGAAGTGTTCTTTTTTTTTTTTAATCTTTTAAGGATTTTTAGCCATTAGTTCCGCCGTGACCGATTTTGACCCCAACAGTTAGCCCCCTAGCTTGTTTGAACCGTGAGCTTCTCATTCGAGGTTCTAATGAGTTGTTAGAAAATTTTAAGCAAGTTAGGCGGAGTTAATGGTTGAAAAGGTCCGTTGAAAGTTACCTTTCCACTCTCATAGGAGTTGAAAGTGGTAAGATTGGGGCTGCATCTCGTGAAGGCTACCTACGTACCCTCTTGAAGGGATCAAGCCTTCGTTCGTCCTGGAGTTAAGATTCGTTCGACCTATTTTCCAGTGAGACCTTTACAGTCTATTTATGTTTAGAGATTATCGAGCATGTTGATGTCGATGGCATTTTGTATCAGCCTCGAGATTAGCCTTGTCGGCTGTTTTCTTCGGCCAAGTGTGGCCGTTATAAATTTTGGACCGACCGTGTGTAGCTTCGAGTCCCTGCCGCTTTGCAGCTGCCTTTTAAATTGTGTTTCACCTTTTAAGAGCATGTTTGTATTCGTATGAATGTAGAGGGAAGAATATGAGTTGTCATCTTCTTTTCCAACTCTGGGTAAATTGCTATATTTGTGGTCTGTTTCGAGAGTCTTCGGCAGCGCGTAAACTAGAAGAATTTCAGAAGAAGTTTGGGATCTCATATCAGGGTCTTTGATACTATCCCTAGAGATGTTAAAGACCAGTGTGTTGGCTTTAGGGCAAGACTTAGGTCTAATCACAGTTTTAGGGGATGCGATGACTACTTCGGCTTATGTTTTCCGTATTGCTTTCGACCTGATTCTGTCCCGCTTTAAAGTCCGCGATATGTTCTCGGCTTACACGACTTGTATGGTAGAAATCGAGCATCTCCAAAAATGCTGACCAAAATTTTGGATTTCTTTTATAGTGCTATTTCCCTTGTGTCGGGTGTATGAGAGCTATCTCTATGAGATGGCTAAGTCTGTTTAGGACTGTTAAGAGTTTGTTGTGCAGCAACAAACTTAGGTGGTAGATAGTACCGTTTTGATTCTTCACAAAGGATATGTGTTTGAGAAGATGTTACGGCGTATGACTTCCAAGATTGTGTTTTTATCGAGGAAGGTATTTTTGTCGAAAAATGGTTCTTCAGGCGACTGTGACGTCTTGCAATGCTGAAGATTTGTTTTTCTTTTGTATGCCGGATGTCATGCTTGAATTGTTTGCAGGCTTGAAGATGTTCTGTGGTGTTGCAAGGGATTTGCCTTAACCCTGCGTTGGAGGAACATCTTGGTTTATCTGCGGATGTTTGCAGTCAAAACCATTGTTCCAGTTTGGATGTGAAGTAGTTTGATTTATTATAGAGGGACTAGGACAAAGAGGTCGCGTAGATTTTTCCCTGGGAAGAACCGTCTTTCTTCCCACTGCTTTGTGAAGTGTTGGCACATGTCTGATTTTGTAGGTAAGGCACTGTGGAATTACACTGGATTGTGAACATACAGAACTTAGTCGATTGTTGACAAGTTCAACTTTTTCGTTAACAGGTTTGGCTGTTAGGACTGAGTTTTGTTACGAAGAATTTATTGTATGATTTCCGATTATGGGTTATACAATAATTATTTGATTAATTTTCACATAGCATTTTTTGACAAATCGCGTATTGTCATTTAGCCCCTAAGTGATCAAATGGAGCAGTGGTCGCTCAAGTGTTTTGGCTTGGCGTGAAGGTTGTGTTTAGGCGCATAATCGAGGATGTAGTTGGTAAAGGATTAGACCATGACCCTTTCGTGCTATCAATAAGGTTAAGTCGGTTTGAATTGTCCCGGATGCCGTAATCTGGTTTGGTTTCGAAGAGAAGGCGTAATTGGCCGAGGGCCAAATACCGTTTGTCGAGATTGATATGCCAAGTATGCCAGAGCTTTTTGTTTTAAGATGGTCCATGGTTCTAGAAAACGATTTTTTACTTTAGGTTTAAGTTATACGATGAATGTTTTGTATAATATCTTCTTTATTCTTATGGAAATTGTTTCATTTTTATCCGAGGGAGACAAAGCGTAAGAGGCTCGATATAGAGCCTGTGTGGTGTCAGTTGCGGGGTTATTGCCTGCTCGGGTGTAACCAAGGGGAATGAAAGATGGATGCCAGTGAGCCACAGGGCTGAAGAATGAGACCTGACGGATCGTGTTGCAGGGAAATAAAGTTTTGATTTGTCATCCCATGTCGGATCATATAGCTTCGTTTTTGCTATAATAAAAATACTTTTTCGTAAAACCTGTTACGTTTACTTTCGAAAGTTTCTTTGTATGACTTGATCTGATTATACAAAGGATTTTTTTGCGTAAGTAATGAGAAACTGGTTTTATGAATTCAGTAAATAGGGGCAGCGTATGGAGATGTCAAAGTAAAGATGTTTCCGCAAGTTTTTTTTGAGAAACCTTTCCGCTTTGTTTTTGATTCTTCGATGATAGTTTTCTTGGAGTCACTCAAGGAGTTTTACAAAAATTTATTTCACCGAGATCTAGTTGCAAAGCGTTTTCGTAGGTTTCTTGAGCGGAATGAATAAGTTAAACAGCGATAGATTTAGTTGACGAGCGGGGTGGACGTGTTCCCTTTTTCCTATTTGCTGCTACTCGTGTTCTTGAATTCTTTTCGTCACAGATGGTTTTGATGCTTTGCTAGAGTTTAGAGGAATCTAAGACTGTCGTTCGCTTTTGGGATGATTTTTATGAGGAATTGCATCGTCGAAATATTTTCTTCCTACTGCTGCGAGAGTTTGCTTTGCTGAAAGCATTTTCTTGATGCGAGAAAAAATGTTTTGTTTTTGAAGTATGGGAGTATACGAGTATAGTATACGTACCTACTCCCTCTTTTTTTTTAACGAAATAAAACAGATGAACTGTTCTTTCAAAAGATTGTGTACATTTTTTCTTCGAGGATTGGGACGATCGATAATTTTGGTCAATTTTTAAAGATGACACTGGATAGATGATGACTTGGAACATGTCGGTTTTAAGAAAATTTCTAGGAACGAGTCGGTTTTAAGATGATGTTTGTATCACTAATAATTTCTTTCTTCAGGAAGCGAGATGAGTTTGTGTGGTTATTGTTTCTCGGTTTTGCGAGAGTTTAGATTGGTTTTTCCTAAATAGTTAAAGAAGAAAAGATTGAGATAGGAAAAATCGCCTAAGAATTTGTTCGCTAGACTATCCACCTATATTCTAAGTTCCATAAAGGCTACGGAAATCCTGAAAGCATTTTATTTTATTTTTTCCTATGAAAACTTCAAAGTTTGATTTAAGAAAATTTCAAGTCGGCCATACCTTAGTTTTCTCAAAGATTCGGGTCTGCCCCTTCTCCATTTTCCTTACTCGTTTCCCCTTCCCTTTCTTGAGTCTGTTTGCCAATATTGGTGTTTATCCTTTGAAACTTGACGTTTATCTTCCGAACTCGACTTATATCTTCTACTTAGATGCGATGTCAAATTACTCGTATAGTTGAGGCGGGCTAAGCTGTTTAGTTAACCGTTGCCGTTTTATATGATCAATTTGAATTCATGCGAGAAAACAAGTCTTTGTGGTTTTTATCGTAAAGTTCCAATGGTAACTCCAATCAAGACAAAAAGAGGCTTTTCGATCGATATTCAAAGAAGAACAAAAAGATGGAGGTACGGGCAAGTAGGATTCTCAAGAAGGTGAGTAGGAGCAAGCCAAGGAGTTCAGGCGAATCTTACTTGCTTTCGTCATAAAATCTCAACGGAAACTCCAATTGAGACGAAACAAAAGAAGTTTTGATCGCGATTCAAAAGAGAATGCAAAAGAAGAGCCTTTTGGGGTCTGACAAGTCGCTATGTAGTGACCTTGACCTGTACAGGAGGAATACAAGGAGTTTTGGCGAGTCTTGCTTGTTTTCGTTGTAAAATCTCAACGAAAACTCAGATTGAGACGAAACGAAAAATGTTTCGATCCGGATTCAAAGAGAACGCCAAGGAGGAGCCTTTTGTGGTCTAATAGGTCGCTATGTAGTGACCTCGAATGGTACGGGACTGGTCGCTACGTAGTGACTTGGTCCGTTGTCTGACCGTTCGCTACATAGCGACCTGGTTCGTACGGGACCGGTCGCTACGTAGAGACCTGGTCTGTGGTCTGACCGGTCGCTACGTAGCGACCTGGTCTGTGCGGGACTGGTCTGTGCGGGACTGGTCTCTATGTAATGAACTGGTATGTGGTCTGACTGGTCGCTGCATAGCGACCTTGTCTGTAGTCGGACATGTCGCTAACTGTTGGGGGCTGGTCCAACTCGAGTTTCCATGGTATGTTTATGCGGTCGTTTCGTAAATGCTGTCAAATTTATTCTGTGAAAGTCGTATCGAAAACATTGAATTGTTTCAATTTTTGAAAGATGTTCCATAAAGCTTTGTTGAGTTTAATTTTAAGAAATCTGTTTCGAATATTGCATGAGTTTAATTTTACGAATGATGTTCCGTAAAATTTTATCGAGTTCAGTTTTACGAAGGCTATCTCGTAAAATGTTGTCAAACTTAATTTTAGAAAGTTATTCCAAAAACTTTTATGAGTTTAATTTTATGAACCCTGTTTCGTAAACACGTTTTTGAGTTCGGCTGTAGAAGAGTCTTTTTCCGGAAAAGTCATGTTTTGGAGCTCTTCTGCAAATTTAGTTTCTGGGTTTAAGTACCTGAAGCTTTGACGAGTTTCCTGTTGCGGTCAAACATAATTGAAAATTTTCTTATACGTAGGATCGATCCGCAGAAGTTTTGGATAGTTTTTCCGAAATACACTTGGTAGGACGTATCGAGAATTCATAGAATATGTTACTATAGAATCAAAGTTTGAATTTATACGAAACCTTAGGTTTTGGAAAACGTTTAGCAGTGGGAATACGATATCCTGTTTTGGTTAATTGAGTCTTCATCAGCTGTTTTAGGTTTCGAGTGATTCAATAGAGATCAACTTTGATTCATCAAAAATTATTCGAAAGAAATATAACAGTGGGGAGTTGGAAATTCGATTTTCTGTGCTTTCTTATTCCGTGAGTAACCTAGGGCTTCTCTGCAGCTTCTAGGAGAGCAAATTTTATTTTTCCATAAAGTTTCCGGAGAACGTCTTTTGGTTAAACCCTAAGTTGTTAAGATGTCTCCAATTTGGTAGCCAGACAGATTTTACGGGGATTGATAGATTTTATCGTTACCATTTTGTTAGGATGGAGAAATCGTGAGATCGTTTTGGTGCTCTTCCTGTGGTGAAAAGGAGCGACTAGGTTTTTGATTTTCTAGAGTACTGCGGTGTTCGCTTAAGCGTTGGCCATAGGAGCAGCCAGTGCTGCGTGTCATCTCTCATATTTCCAGACATCGTTTCGATCAAGCATTTTGTGGCCCTGAGTAAGAGTAATCCGTACCCCCTACTTCTAGCGCCAAACTGTGAGAACCAAAATTCACATTGCCGATTTCCATTAAATTAGGAAAATAGGAAAACCCTAATTTCTCAAAGGTCCCGGGTATCTACTAAACCACACGTCAAGCAATCAGAATATGAGAATAATAAGACGATAAAAATAAGAAATTGAAAAGAGAGCAAAGGTGTCTTATTCGGAATTTGTGTAAAAGCGTTTACAACGAGGTAGGAGCCTTGGCTACGAGAGATGTCGGCGAGATCCCTAGTTCTAATAACCTAGGACTGCAGAACCATGTTGAGTCGGAGCTCGAAATTACAAAAACGAAAAGTTGCCTAAATGCTCTAAGTGCTAATTTTGCTCTGGAAAACGTTCTCTCCTGTGCCTCTCGCCTAGAACTCCTTATATACTCCCTCCAAGGTCGGTGCGCTTTCCCCTTCTGCCATTAAGTCTTCATAGCTCGAAAATGGAGATATTCCATTTTCCCGATCATCGTGAAATTTAACATTTATCTTCTCTTGTGGACCAAACATAAACCGTCGTAATGTTTACGGACTTTTTCTTATATAATCACAAGTGGGCTTCTAGTCGCGTTTTAGACCTTTTTGGGTTATCTTTCGACTCGAAACGTTTATCGCGGTTTTTTTCAATTAAAAAAAACTTTCTACAGTATTTATCATAAACTCTGAACAGTAACTTCGATCTATAAAGAGCGAGAGATGGTTCAGCCGTGGCCTGCAGGAGATAGTATTGAGGAGTAGATGAGAATCCACGTATTCATTTGAAAGATGCTCGGGACAGTCCGCTCACTACATAGCGAGCTTGCTCGGGATCAGGCTAGTCGCTACGTAACGAGCCGACCCGAACGGAACTGGTCACTACATAGTGGTCTGGTCCGTCAACTGACTGGTCGATATGTAGCCCCCTAGACTGTCAAGGGACCGGTCGCTATGTAGCGACCGAGCTTGGTTGAGTCCGGTCGCTACATAGCGACATGTCCGTGGGTGGAACGGTAACAATGTAGTGACCGGGTTTGGATTGGACCGGTCGCTACATAGTGACCTGGTCCGTGCGCGGACCGGACACTATGTAGCGCCCAGGCTTGAATCAGACCGGTCGCTATATAGCAACCTGGTTTGTGCATGGACGGGTCACTACGTAGCGACCCTGATCGTCAAGGGATCGGTCACTACATAGCTACCTGGTCCTTGTGTGGACCGATAGCTATGTAGCGACCGGTTTTGGATAGGACTGGTCACTACATAGCGATCTGGTTCATGTGCGGACTGGTCGCTATGTAGCGACCAGGCTTGGATCAGACCGGCCGCTACATAGCAACCTAGTTTGTGCGTGTACTGGTCGCTATGTAGAGATTCGGATTGTTAGGGGACCGGTCGCTACATAGCGACCCGGTCATTGTGCTTAGCGAACAGATTTAGTTTTGACCGGTCGCTACATAGCAACCTGGTCCGTGCGTGGACCAGTCGCTATGTAGCGACCTGGTTTGGCTCGAGATTGGTCGCTATGTAACGACCCGGTCTGAGGTTGGTTTGGTTACTGTGCATTGACCGGTTTGGATACTTGTCGGATGTTCTTGGATAGTCGATGTTTAGCTTTGGTGACTCGATTGAAATTTTTTGGGATTTGGTTCGAAAAACATTCTTGTAAAGGTTTCTTTACGAGAATTACTTTTCGGAGAAGTGTTCTTATTTATCGTTTATGGATTTTAGCCATTGATTCCGTCGTGACCGATTTTAACCTCAACATATGAAATAATTGAAGTTAATAAATATATCATTGGGTCTATCAATAAATTATAAATCAATAGAATCATTGATTTGAACATAACAACATTCCTAAGAATTGAAGAAAATATATACTATTAAAAAAAAATCCCAAAAAATATACTTAAAAAAGGTTGATTCACCTTTCATTAACTAATTATTTTTTGGGCCTACTTAGTACCTTATATTTCATTTACTTACAACATTAAAGGCATTTAATTAATACTTGTGTAAAAGCCTAATTTGTTATTTAGTTTTTAATTACAAATTGTATACAACCCATTTAATTTAATAACAAAACTTATGTTAACTTAGTCCACTAATTGTTATTAATTTATTAATCATATTATTAGGTAAAAATACAAATAAAAACATGAAATATTACAATTTTATAATATATAATAATAATATACATTATCGAATAAAATATGTTTGGTTTATAATAAATAAACTACACCATTAATTAAAATAATTTATTATGTAATAGTGTATATGAATGGTTACAACTAACATAGAACTATATACTAAAAACTCATTTTCAAATTATAATCGTTAATTTATATCGTTAATATATTACAATAGTGAAATGATTTGTCCTCTCAGTATATACTATATATTATAAAACATACATATCATCTTTAAATCAATTTTGAACAGTTCTTACTATTAAAAATTTACATTTAACAAAAACATTAAATCCAAATGTTAATATGTAAAACACATAATATTTTAAATAAAAAAAATAACCATGGTTGTATTTTGGATAAAAAACTCTTAACAATATTATATTGTCTTTGTGTATTCCAAAATAAAGATATAAAATGGGCTTTTTGTAAAAGTGACTCAAAACAAAAAGTAAAAGGCAAAACTAACCCATGATTTTTTTTTTGGAATTTTTATATTTCCTATTCACTCTAGAAGTTTGGATTATTCACGGAAATGTCATTTTTTCAAAAATGAGCGTTTTACTCTATTATCCTTATCTTCATCACCATAAACAACCAATTTGAAGCTTTTAATGCACCCAAAAACTGGTTTTACTCATCATATATCATTTATTTTGTACACAAACTACTTCTTTCTCACTTTCTCTCTATATTCATCTAAAAATCCCAATGATTTTGATTATAAGTTTTGTAAGGTTTGTAGATCCATTTAAACTCATGATTCTTGGTCATTAAAGAGTAGGTAGCATTCGTGGTGAAGTTATGTGTGGTTGAAGAAGATAAGCAAATTATCTCACTGGTTCAAGGTACGAAATCAATGATCTTCCATATCTCTTTGCGAGAAGACTTTCCTGTAAGTCTTCTTGACAGAGAAGACTTCCACGGAAGCGTTTTGGTCAAAACATAGGTTAGATTTGCATTTAATTTTCTTTGTGTTTTTTAGAGAAGACTTTCGTGGTATTCTTCCAACTTTTCTCTGTTGACAAAAAAAAACCGAGAAGACTTTCCTGGAATTCTTTCTAGATAAAAAGTTAGTTTTGCATTTGACCGAATTGTGTTAGAAATTTGACTTTATACAGAGGACTTCTCGGAAATCTTCAACTCTTACATGAAGTCTGCTCACAGTTGAGGAAGTCTATGTAGGTTAATTTTGCAATTGAAATTTTAAACTTAAACATTTAATTTAAACTGGAAGACTTCCAGGTATGTCTTTTTCCGGAAGACTGACATGGAAGTCTTCGAATTTTTTTATTCTGTGATTCTGGTCAAACCTAAGGTTATGAAAGAAGGCTTTCAAGTTGGAAGACTTGCCTGAAAATATTTTTTATAAAAGTCAAATATAGTCAAAAAGTAACTTATGCAGACTTCTACTGAGAGTAAGAAAACTTCATGTAAAATTTGAGAAGACGTACGTGGAAGTCTTCTGGCGGAAGACTTACTGGAAAATCTTTCGTAGAAAGTCAAATTTCGGACACAATTCGGTCAATTGAAAACTAACTTATTTATCCAGGAAGACTTCCTTGGAAGTCTTCTCTGCTATTTTGAGAATTTTTGAATTACAAAAGTAAGCCAATATTTACAAAGGAAGACTTCCTTAGAAGTCTTATGTAGAGTAGACTTCTTTGGAAGTCTTTTACGAGAATGTATAATATATTTTCATTTTCTTCAAATTTAAAATGACTTTTTAAGATTTTATTGTTAATTCATGTGGTTTAGTCAATATCTTGTCTCCTGAATAAATTCATAACTTAATTGGTGATAGTTTAGAGGTACTCAAATATGTTTAGACTTCCAGTGATATCTTCTAGGTTAATTTTTTTTTTGACATTGATGTTCTATATTTGCTAATGATGCATTAACTGTAGCCTACAGAGAATGGTTCGTGAAAGATGACTCTTGGGATTTTGTTGTTGATAATGATAAGGAGCGAGAATTTTTTTTCCAAGTGAAGGTTTACACATGCCAAACATGTCAAATGACTCAAGAAGAACATAACCTAAACATACACACAAAGGATGTGGGTTTAACCTACTCATTACCTAGTGATCGACAAGTTTAGAACTTGATCGAGATTACTAAAACGCATGATGTACTTATTTGTTTATCAAACCGGAGAAAAATGAGAAATGTTACTAATGGAAACAAAAAATCTGAAGATAGTAATGAAGTTTCAGATGAAAGGAAAGAAGATGAGAAATGTGAAGGGTAAGAAGATAATGATAATTTGGCAAAATAATATATATTGGAGACATGAATATATTTAACAAATTATTTTCATTAAAATCTCTTTAAATTTACAAAAGAATTCATAACTAAAAAAGTATACATACCAATCATAAAACAGGCCATAGCCAAAATTATTACATATTGAGCTTAATAATCATTCATATACATAGATAAGCTTAGAATTCACTTATTTTAGATATTCTCGGTTCGGAAGACTTCCCTGGGAGTCTTCGGGAAGTCTTCCGAAAATTATTTTGAGAAGTCTTCCAAAGTTTGGCTCAGATATGAAAAATATGCATATCACAAAACATTCAAATTGCAGCAAAACAGAGAAAAATCAAAAATAAATATTTATTACATATTAATAAATAAAACACTCACACTATGTTGAATCTATAAATTTGTAGAATCTACCTTTAAAGTAGTGAAAGATGATAACCATGTAGTGAAAAACTTGCAAAAACAAAATATATTAGTGAGAAAGACATAATAAAATGAGAAATTGATGTAAAATTTGGTGTTTTCAAATTCAAATAGAATATAGAGAGGTTGGATTTTTAGAGTGATAAACATTACATTTTTTGTTGCATCTATTAGAGAGAAAAATATTTTCGATTCAGAAGAATTCTGGAAGTCTTCTAGCATAAAATGTATTAGCAGACTTCCGAGAAATCTTCTTAAAGTCTTATGAGAAATCTTCTGAAAGTCTTCTGAGACGTTTTCCAAAGTCTGACTCGGATCTGAAAAAAATCTGCATATCGAAAAAAGTTCAAATGACATCAAAATAGATAAAAATTCAAACTAAATAATGTTTTAATGCTTAAATAATAACTAAAATAATCACATTATTGAATCTTCAACTTATTAGAATCTAACATATAAAACCCACAAAAATACATATCAAAAATTTATAGATTACTACAACTATGTAATGAAAATCCTGCAATAACAAGATAAATTAGTGAGAAATGCATAAAAATGAGAAATTGATATAAGGTTTGGTGTTCAGATAGTTTAGAGAGAGATTAGAGAGTCTTAGAGTGAGAAATATTACATTTTTGTTGCCTCCATTTGAGAGGAAGAAACAAAATGTATAAATTTTCTTTATATAGGAAGACAAAAATTCTAATTAGGTAAATTATTTTTGATACATAAAGACTCTCATGTAAGTCTTCCAAGAAGTCTTCTAAACCCTAAATTTGTATTCGCCTAGAAGACTTACATTAAAGTTTGTAGTGCATTATTTACTATAAAACTTTCCAATAAGTCACCTAAAACCGTACAATCAAGTAACTAACTAAGGGAGATTTGCCAAATATGACTCAAAAATTCATTTTAAATGAAAAAATATACCTCAACTTCAATCAAATGCAAAAGTAACTCAAAAGACTAGTGAAATTACAAAAATTCCCTCATGACCAAACAAAAAAAAAACCAGTATTGCAGTTAATCATTATAACCAACTTTCCTCAAAGTATTCTCATGATGTAGATTTCAAAAATAATTTATGAATTTCATAAAAAAATATTTTGATTAGTAAAAAATCCTAATCATGTAATTATAGACATTTATAAACAATGTAAATTTTGATTTACTAACATAGATGAGTGAATGTGAGTTAGTCTTGATATTCTTTGGTTTAGGGTTTGGTAAATATGGTATAGTATAGTATATGTGTTTTAAGGTTAGATTATGGAATCTTAATTCTTTATTTTTTTAGTTTTGTATTAAAAAAATATATTTATTTTAAGTTTAATAAAGTTTTTGTCTGTGATTTAGTTATATATTTGATTTTGGGTTCTCGGCAGACATAAAATTTTGAAGATATAATGCATTAGAAGATTTATTGGATGACTTAACAACAGTTTTCCGCATAAAATTTAAAAATAATTTTGGTTTCCTGCCTATTGGTAAGTCTTCCAATAAATCTTCTCTAAGTCTTCCAATGGAAGTCTTAAGTTTTCTAGGGGAAGTTTCTAGTGTATTAGATCTTAAAAATAACTTTATAATTTCGTAAAAAATATTTTGATAGGGGAAAAATCCTAATCATATAATTATGTACATTTGTAAGGGAATTTTGCAACATATTTGAGGAAATGTAGATTGAGTGATGATATTTATTGGTTGAGGTTTTAGTATTGTTTGTATTTTGTAAGGGTTACATTTTGGAATCTTAATATTTTTTAAAATATTTAAATTTGACATATATGATTTTAATTTTTTGTATATTAAGTCTTTTTGTGCATTATATCTTAGAAAATTTAAGTCATCCATACTCCCAAATCAAATATATAACTAAATAAAAAACAAAAGCTTTATTAAACTTAAAATCAACTTATAAAGGGTTTCAGTAGCTCCCATATTCCCTGAACGAGGAACTTAAGAGCGGATTCCCTAGCAAAGATGGCGAGAAGCAACATCACTCTAATTTCCCATGTTGATCAGACCCGGACGGACCGAGCGTATCTTCAGAATGACTCAAACTCGACCACCACTTGATCTTTAAGAATGGATGTTAACAAAAAAAAATTTAATATACACAAAAGTAAACACATACATGTCAAATTTAGTTTTTTTTTTAAAAAAAAAATTAAGATTCCACAATCTAACCCTTTAAACACATATAATACTATAATATAGTTACCAAATCTTAAACCAAGGATACCAGACTCAGCTTTCATTCACTCATCCACGTTGAAAAATATTCAACTTTAGTAAATTTAAATTTCTATCATTTAAAAAAATATATATAGTTACATGAATATGATTTTTATAATTAAAATATTTTTTATCAAATTTATAAAATATTTTTAAGATCTACAACATGAGAAGGCTGGAGACTACACTGAAAGTCTTCTCACTCGTAGGGTTATAATGGTAAACTGCAATACTGTTTTTTTTGTTGGTCATGAGGGGATGTGTATAATTTCACTAGTCTTTTGAGTTACTTTTGTATTTGATTGAAGTTGGAGTACACCTTTGCATTTAAAATCAAATTTTGAGTCATATTTGGCAAATCCTCCATAATGAGATGTTATCTTAAAAGATCATCAAAAGATTTTATATTAAGATGCTCATATATGTTTGGTCTTCAAGTACCATATTTAAAATATTACTTAATTAAAGTTATCAACCTTTTTGTCACTGAAAGATGTGATTTCATATTTCTTATGATATTAAATAAAATCATGAAATAACTTTATAATAAGAACATGAATAATTCGTATGGACAATTCAAATGATAAACAAGCGTATGTAAAAATATTTGGCTTGAAATTCAAACAAATCAGTAAATTGTTATCTAAGTTAAATGTGTATTTTATGCTTAAACTCAATTCCCAAAAGAGATATATTTGATTGAAATGCACATCCTGAAAATAATATTTCCAAGAGAAGAAATGTGATAATATGTCTAGATGTACTTTTTTTCTTTATCATGGTTTTTATCCTACTGAATTTTTCCTTAACAAAATTTTAATGAAGCTGGCAAAAACATATAAATGATAGACATCCAAAGAAAATGTTACAATTTCAGAGCTTAAAGTTTATCACTGTTTTAAAGTTAAAACATTCCAAGAAAATGATCAAATCCTACAAAACTTATGCACTATTAAAGAATAACGATACCAGTATCATACATGTTTGTTCAAATAACAGTTTGACTGGCTTATTCACTAAGGTGTTACCCAATGTTACTTTCAAGAAGGGAGTGTTCTTGTTATCTGGATCAACCTTTTTAGTTTCTCAATGTTTATAAATAATATGACATACTTATCTTTCTTTTCAAAATTTTGAGATGTATTTACCAAAGTTTAGAAACCAATAAGATCTTAACTTTATAAAGCAATAGATGCGAAATATATGATTTTCTTGTTTACTAAAATTGATTGTTTTACTCAGATTAAAAAAGGTGAAAAATCCATATCTCACAAAAAGTTTAATCACATTAAAGATGGGAGCCTTTATACATTTTTTTTTGTTTCTCAATAAATTATATTGAGAAATTGGGCTGTATGGCAAGTTAAACAAAAACTAATTTACTAAATAGCCAATTTCCCTAATATTCCTATACACACCGTTATATATATAAAACTAGGGTCGGTCCGCCCTACGGGCGGAATATAATTTATTTGTTATTTAAATTTTATTTTTTGTATGATTTTGTGGTTTATATTTTAAGTTTTATTTGCAAAAAATGTGTATGATAAGATTTTTTTGTCTTTTATAAAGTTGTAAGTGAGTAGAGATTATATGTTATAATATATATTTATCTTGTTTACAATATTTGTTTCTATATTAAAGAGTTGTGGCACTAATATGTTCTAACGGTTTAAAATGGTTTTCATATTGTTTCTTTTTACAAAAAAATGATTCTATATTTGGTGTGTTATTTATAGCGTGTAATATTTTGGATTCAAAATGATTGGATTGTGGGTAATTTTGTGTATGTTATAAGTGTAATTACTTACAAATATTTTGTTGGTTTTAATCTAAATATATCACTATATTTCATTATATCTGTCAGAAACTCTTATTACTTTATTTTGTTAACATCTCTTAATTTATTATATAAAAACTAAAATATTTATGGAAACTAAATAAATTTTCTTTGTTCTCAATATTTGTTCTACTACTTATTATAACATTATATACGGATAATATATAATCATTAAACGTATAAAATAATATAATATACATTATTTAAGGTTTTTATTGTTATTTTTATTAAATTTTTTCTGTGATATAAATTTACATAGCTCAATTTATTATGCATAAGTTGTATGATAATTTTATATAAAAAAATTATAAGGTATTACTCGTATTTTTATAGATCCAATAATTTTATGTACTTCAGATATCTTATATATATGTTTATTGGTATAAAAAAATGTTTAGAAGATTGTTCAATAAGTAAATATATTACATACAAAATTTAGTACGAAATATACTTTTTGGAACTTATTTGAGTAATGGTTTAGATAATTTTTGATCAATTACATTTTTCATAATCCTTTTATTCCAAAAAGAAATTGAGATTGATTTATGTGTGTCAAATTAAGTTAGAAGCTTCATAATTGTATTTGAATAGTTTCTTCCCTATATATGTGTTACTTGGAGAAGATTTATTTAGCTGCAGTCTTTATTTTTGGAAATTGATAAAACAAAAAGGAAACTATTTTGTGAACAATAGCCTTAAACATCTGATAGCCATGTAAATAATAGAATGTGTTCAAAAAAAAAATGTAAATAATAGAATTCCCTTTAAACTCCAAAACACAATCACCAAAGCTTCATAACTTCTTATGGAGCACACATTGTGGCAACTGTGAGCTTGTATTGGAGTTGGATCAGAGAAGCCTTAGCTGAGATACTCTTTAGAGAAAAATGAAACATAAGAAAGCAATTCGTTAGGGCTTACAAAGCCACATGAAATATCATTCTCCCATAGAATGAAGGATAAATCCGTTTCTGTCTAGATCCACCGGTGAATTATATGAATCATCATTCAGCAACATCGAAAGGTTCTTCTGTGAGCTTTGGGTGAACTGAAGGCCTTACCAAAAAAAATTGTCCACTAAAACTGGCACTCCAAATTATTAGCAAGTACCCAAAAAAATGCATTGTATGACATCAGCTCCTCCAAAAGAAAATATTTCTCCTCAAACAAAAGAGATTCCACATGTCATAATATTGTGACTACTCAGTGTATATCTGCCAGTAATTGTTAATATCTAAATTTACCAACTCTCATAAGATAAATATGGCTAGCAGATATAAAAAAATGGAATGATAGAAAACATAGTTCCCACCATTAATCACTAAATCATACAGAAAAAAAAGAAAATAACAGTATGAGAAGATAATATAGCTCACTATCCATGATAGACGAAGTTTCCGGATATTATAAGTATTGTCGATGTCACCAAAATAAATGCAAGACACTCAAAGAGAAATCATCTTCCCAAAACACGTTTCTTAGTTGACCTTCATCGTCTATATCCATCACTTAAGTCTCCTCTTATGTGGACCACCAGTTAGAAAATATTTGGGTTTGTCAACTGCATACAACAAAACATAACCATGAGCTCTTTACTCTAACCAGAAATCCAAATTGCATAGTGTAGCAGTTATAGTAGTTATAAGTTATAACCATCATCACATGACACAGACGTCTACAGCAGCTGGGTTATAAACATCTCTCTAACAGGTTAACTAATTAGTTCATCAAACTCTCTTGTTTCTTTTACTTCTTCTTCTTGTTAACTTTTTCTTTGTTCGCTTTCACTAAATCCAACATTGATCTCATAGTTACTACCACAAGCCAGATTTTCTCCAGTCCTACTTTGTTAAGTGGATACCAAACAACGTCAAAGCTGGCGTGTGTGACATTCCACCTACAGGAATCAAAATGGCTTCTATATATTCCATCTAGACAAATGAACAAATAAGAGTATCATTACCTGGAAGCTGAGTGTTTGTGTTGGCAAGACCAAGCATCTCACTGTGATTTTGGAACTGGAAATATTAAACTCCTACATCAGAGCAGACGGTTCGGGGACATCATCGAAAGAGCAGATCAGAGCACCCTGAAGACGGACGTTCCTGGCTTCCCAAAAGCGGAGCGGCTGGACTTGAACGGTGGAAGAGCATTGTCTGGTATTCGTCTCACAAAGAAAGATTGGTGCGTTAGCCAATTTCTGGATATAAGATTATTGGCTTGGCCAGAGGGTATGAAAAGATGGTTTCCGGATAAGAAAAGCTTACCTTTTTATAATCAAAGTTCGACCGCCTTGCATGAAGAAACTCGCATTCAAGGTAGATCGTGCATAATGATTTAAGAATGACTTTAAGATAATGAATATGTAACTGTTAGAGATTGTTAGTAAGAAGCTGAATCAACTCTCTCAGACCTCTGTTTCTGTATTGATATCAAACGGAGGAGACAACATCAAATGGAAACCCTAATACGCAAAACGACGCTTGCAATATCGTTTAAATTAGTGAAACGGGCTGGTTGAATCGACCGAAATTAAGACCCACATCAAAATCAAACCACGTAACTAAAAGTTAAGATTTGAAGAGAAGAAGATACACCAAGCATCACCCCTGAGAAAGTTCCGCTTTAGGTTGGGAGAAAACAAAAAATATGGGCGAAAACAATACAAAAAGCCACAAAATAAGGAGAAAAACCCAAACATTTCAGACCCAAAATCGTGGCGCTGACATGGACTTAGTGACATGGATCCTAGGTGGCACACTTTAGGAGGAGAGAAACATCTCTTTATATAATAGATAATATAGTATTGGCCTTTCTTGCAGCCAGCGTAACCTACCGGAAAAAAAATAAAAGGTAATTATTATGTGTAAAAAATAAGTTGTGGTTTGATTGTCTTCACATCTTCATTTTTTTACTTTTCTTGGTAACTTCATCAAGTTGAATGGTCTCCGACACCAAGTTGTTCCATTATTCCTTAGTGATTGCAAGCCCGCGCTCAACTACTCTTCTGGAAGTGTCGACCATCATCACGTTATCACCGTATGTTCTTCTCTTTCATTTACCGTATCAACAACAAAATTCATCTCTTTGATGCGGTTATATATACTATATCCATTGATGTTGTCAGATACACTTATATTTTATCGCCGTGATTGACCTAAGTTGATCAGAGAAGATGAACTAATTTGTATATTGTTCTATTCTATTCGCATGTAGAATAGAAATGTAAAACAATATGTATTATGTTTGTTCTATTCATATTATGAAATGAGATATATTTTGCTACTGTTCTATTTATCATGTTCCATTCCATTTGATGATTACTAAAGATTTTTTTTTTTATTTTGTTTAGAAATATAGTTTTTGAACAAGTAATCATCGTACTATAATCTTAGATTTTATAATTTAATATTACATAAGTTAATTAATTTTATATAATATATGCAGTTTTTTAGATTTTGATATTTGGGTTTAGGGTTTATATTTAAGTTTAGGGTTTAGTATTTAGAAGGTGAGGGAGTATGGTTGGGGTCAGCATTAAATTCTTCAATGAAATCATGTATATTTCATTACTTCACCAATATATACCATGCTATTTATTTTGTTCCATTCTATTTGAGTTTATGGTTATATTTGAGTTTAAAGTTTAGTGAATATGGTTTAGGATTTAGTATTTAGAAGGTGAGGGGTATGGTTGGTCAACATTAACTTCTTCCATGAAATCATAGATATTTCATAATTTCACTAATATATACCATGCTCTTTATTTTGTTCCATTCTATTTATTTTGTTCCATTCTATTTGGATTTACGGTTTATATTTGGGTTTATGGTTTAGTGAATATAGTTTAGGTTTTAGTGCTTAGAAGGTGAAAGGACATGGTTGGGATCAGCATTAACTCCTACCATGAAATCAAAGATTATTCATAATTTCACCAATATATAACATTCTATTTATTTTGTTCCATTCTATTTGGGTTTATGGTTTATATTTGGGTTTAGAGTTTAGTGAATAGGGTCTAGGGTTTAGTGAATATTGTTTAGAGTTTAGTATTTAGAAGATTAAGGGGTATGGTTGAGGTCAGCATCAACTTCTTACTTGAAATCATAGACATTGTTTCACCAATATATACCATGTTATTTATTAATTTTGTTCCATTCTATTTGGATTTATTTGGATAAGGCTTAGTGATTGAAGTTTAGAGTTTAGTATTTAGAAGGCGAGGTAATATGATTGGGGTCATCATTACCTTCTTACATGCAATCATATACCTTTCATAATTTCACCGATTTGTATTATGTTATATATTTTATTCCTTTCTATTTGGATTTTGGGTTCATATTTGTGTTTATGGTTTATATTTGAGTTTAGGATTAGTATTTAGGGATTGGAGAGAGATTGTGATAAGATTTAGTATATATGGATTAGATAATGTTTAGTATTTAGAGGTTATACGATAATGCTTAGCCATTTTAAAGTCTAAAGAACAACAAGAAAAAGACAACTCAAACCCAAATCCAGATTTCATGTTTTCCTTCGTACTCATACTGTTGGTGTCAAAATTGGTCACGACAGAATCAATGACTAAAGTCCCCAGAAAAGCATATGAGAAAACTATAGACTTCCTACGGAGTTACAAAAAACTCTTATCAAAGTATGGAAAAAGACCTCGTATGACTCAATTAGGTTTAAGGTTTTTGGTTGCTAAAACTAGGTAACTCATTGACAGCTCTTGCGGATGAAGGTTTGATAATCTTTTGTAA
>CAKOAT010277377.1:193748-220139 GCA_932364175.1 Eruca vesicaria subsp. sativa | reverse complement strand
GGGGGTGGCAAACAGATTACTCTAACTCATGGCCGCAAAACGCTTGATCAAAGCAATGTCTGGATATATGAAAGAAAAATTCGCAACTTGCAAAAACGATGGTAAAACAACTCTGGCAGCAACTTCTCTTATGGCTAGCGCTTCCGCAAACACCATCGAGCTTGACAAAATCGAAAACCTAGTCGCGAGTGTTTGCCACAAGAAAAACACCTAAATAGATCATGATAACTTTATCAATATACTCAGGGAAAAAGAAGGCACATAAAATCAGGAACGCAACTCACCGCTGTACTTCTTCAAAATAATTTCGGTAAAAGTCTTTGAAGAAAAAAAACTCCCTTCAACCTCCCAAAGTCGCGGAAAAACCCTAAGTTACTCGAAGAAAAAATAAGCACAGGAAATCGGGTACGCAACCCCTACGACTGTACTTCTTCCGAATAACTTTCGAAGAAACAAAGTTGATTTCTGAAAAATCACTCGAAACCTAAAAACGGTTGACAAAGAATAAATAAATCAAGACGGGAGATTGAATCCCTCACTGCTAAAATGTTTCTGAAACCTAAGGTTTTCTTAAAATACTTAAGAGTCGATTCTATGGCAACATATTCATCGAATTCTCGATATTTGCATAATAAGCTTATTTCAGAAAAAATTCTAGACACTTCCAAAGATCAATCCCACCAAAACGAGAAAATGTTTTGATTAAGTTAACGAAAAAACTATCGTACAATTATGATCGACAACATTTCGCGAAACAACTCTCGTCAAAATTAAACTAGATAACATTTCGCAAAAAAGCTTTCCTGAAATTAAACTCGAAAATATTATCCAAAATATCGTTCACAAAATTAAGAAAAGAAAAATTTTACGATACAACTTTCTTAGAATAAAATTGACAACAATCATGAAACAACCACATCAACGTACCGTCAAAACTCGAGTTGGACTCCACTTCCAACTTGCCCGATGACGAGTCGAACGAGCCAATCCAACTTGCCATCAGGTGAGTTCAGCTGGCCTCATCTAACTCACCTCATGGCGGGTTGGATGCATAACATCGGACTTGCCATCAGGCGAGTTGGACCGACTCCCACAACTCGCCCGATGGCGAGTTGGATGCACACCATCGATCTCGCCATCGGGAGAGTTGGAACAGCCCCCAAGCGCTACGTCTTTGCGTTCTCCTTTGAACTGCAATCGGAACGCTTTTTGATTTTTCTCAGTCGGAGTTTCCGTTGAGATTTTACAATACAAACAAGTGGGATGCACAACATCCAACTTGCCATCATGCAAGTTGGAATAACTCCCACACCCTCGCCTTATGGAGATTTGGAACAGTTCCATTTAGCTTCTCTTTTTTTTTCTCCTTCGAGTCTCAATCGAAACACTTTTTGTTTCATCTGAATCGGAGTTTCCATTGAGATTTTACGACAAAAACAAGTAAGTTCGATGAGTCGGGACTGTACTCGCTAACTCGCCCTATGCCGAAATGGAAAAGCTTACCAAATGTTGGGGTCAAAGTGGGTTACGACGAAATTAATGACCAAAAGTCTCCGCAAAAATATCAAGATTACTACGTGATCTTCCGAAGATACTAAAACTCGCCACAAGACCACACATCAAGGATGATTCTCAGAGCTTCAGTCAAAGGAACTCCAAACAATCGGAAAACTCAACGTTCGACTCGCCAACAGGCGAGCTGGACGCAGTGTCCTGTCCGTCCGTGTGTGTGCTGGACACAATCCCTAAGGATCCTTGGCTCAATCATACTTCAAATCATGCTCGCATCGCTTCTAGTTTTGTCTCGGTCGGAGTTATCTTTGGAACTTTACTATAAGAACCGCAAAGACTTTTTTTTCGTATAAGTTTGAGTTAATCGTATAAAACGGCAACGGTTCACGAAACACCAAAGTTCTCCTTAAATTTACGATTAACTCAAGCTATTTTTAAAAAATGCCATCGTATCGTAGAAGATTTTATGTAAAAATCGTAAAAATGGCTAAAATCGTAAAACGGATCCTAAAACGTGATAAAAGCCCACTTACGATTTTAGACGAAATCCAGCCCAATGATATGATGATGGTTTTCCATTATTTGCAGAAAAGGATAAATGTCAAGTTTGGAGATAAATAAAAGTTTTCAGAGGATAAACATGAAGATCGAGAAAAACAGAAGGTTTTCGAAAAAGAGATAGATACAAATCTAGGCGAAAAAGAAGGCCTAGAACCACCTATGGAAGGAGTATATAAGGAGATGGTCGAGCTAAGGAGAGAAGGAGGATTTTCAGACTCAGAGCTTTTCACCACCAAAAACTTAGCACTTAGGACAAATAGGCAACTTTCCATTTTTGTTATCGAGCTGCGTCTCAACCAGAGTTTTAGTCATAGGTTGCTAGAATTTGGGAACTCGCCGTCAGCTCTTGTAGCCAAGGCTTTGACCTTTTTGTACCCCTCTTATGCAAATTCCGAATAAGAAATCTCTTTGCTTTCTATTTCGATTTTCATATTTTCTTTCCTGTTTTTTTTTGTATTTTGATTGTTTGGCGTGTGGTTTAGCAGATATCCGGGACCTCTGGAAAATTAGGGGTTTCCCTAAATTACTTAATTCAACGGAAATCTACAGTGCGAATTTTGGTTCTCACAGTTTTGTGCTAGAAGAAGGGGGGGGGGTTGCGGATCTATCTAACTCTCAAGCCGCAGCATGCTCTATAAAATACGATGACAGAAGAACAGAAAACTCGCTACGGTTAAAACGTCAGCGACAATGTTTCTAAAAAACCACCAGCGAATGTGTCTGCGGTCAATGCTAACGCTAACTGATATACCATGATTTTGACATGTTTTTAGTCATGGTATATTAGTGTTTTTACTACTATTTACTACACTATAGAAGATTTTAAGCATATTTATGAGTTCATGAGTATTTAAGTGATGTTTCTGGAGCATTTTGGAGAGAATTCGCATAAGCGCTCGATTCAGACTCAATCACGAAGTCGACACAGAGAGACCCGGATCGATTGACATGCATCCTGCATGATCGATCGATTATCAAGACCCATAAGCCAATTCGAGAGCCAAGTTGACTTGAAGCCCAAGCATCACCAAATGACAATTTTACCCCTAATGAGTTTTAACCTAAGATTATATATTTTGCCAAAGGGTTAGAGGCAAAAAGAGGAAGAGAGAGAGACAAAAATAATACACAAAGAGTTTTTCATTCTTTTCATAACAAGTTTTAGGGTTTTATAGTTTGGAGAGAAGTTCTTCAAAAATTTTTGAGATTGGAACTTTAGTGTTTTCTACCTATCTATTTATCTATTTAAGTGATTCTAAATATCCTGAACACAAGCTTATTAATCTAAAATTTATTAGAAGTATAATTGACACAATTTGATTTAGAAATCTTTAGTGAGTTTAGGTTAACTCGTGTGCATTGCTTGACCGGAGTCATCGTTCGATCTACCTAGCAGATATCGGTCGATGATGAGTTTAGTGTATCGGTCGATTGTCCCATAGATAATCGATCGACACTGTCAATTGCGGCCATCTGGTCATTAGACTTATTTATTTGAACGTTAGTTTAAGTAAATTGTTCAGCAAGAATAGTTAATGCTCTATAGTATCTCGCAAGCAACTAGATAGCATCCTATAGAATTATAATCCTGGAAATCTGAATAGAAACCCTAAGTCTAGCATCTTTTCCATATTAGTTTTAAAAGTCTTAATTTCCATTTTTTATTAAGTAATTGTCATGCTTAATTGGAATATTTCCTTTTGCTTATTTATTGTTTTTACTTATCTATACATTCACCTAGAGTTATATTTAGCTAGATCTATGAGGTTTCTTAGCTCCTTGTGGATTCGATTCGTAAGTATTACAACTGAACCTCTTATTTGACAGATTAATTGACTCCTTAGGGTAATTTGAGTGATATCAAATTTGGCGCCGTTGCCAGGGAGCTTTGATAGTCTTTAGATTTAGTTTTAATATTCTAGGTTTATCTTTTTGTTTTTATTTTCTCTATCATCTTCTCACAATTTTTTTCTTGATTTCTTTTCAGGTGCATGCATAGCATAACCAAAAGCAAAAAGGAAAAACAGCTTTTATGAGAAGATCTGGCTTTTTTGGAACGTTCGATCCGCAAAGACCAACGTTCCGCAACAATCGGCACTACTTTACTTTCGCCGACCGATTCTCGTCAAATCTCAACCTATCTCGCTTCATCATCGATTGACACAGACCACTCTTCGTCGACTGATTCTGATAACTTGACATCGACCGACACCGATCACTGTACATCGATCGATACTAAACCGCGAGACATGGTTGCGTCTTTGATTCTAACCGCGCACGCGGATGGAAACCTGTATGACCAGGAGGGTCATCTACGTAATGCAACATGTTAGAAACTGGATACTCAGGGTAACATTATCCCTGAAACTGAGGAAGATACTCAACCTAAGACCTTGGAAGACTACAACCGTCCAGATCAGTACTACGCCAATATGTCAGCTATTCGTCTCCCAGACGTCCAGAAGGAGAATTTTGAGTTGAAACCTCAGTACTACATGCTTGTGGCACAGGTACCCTACTGTGGGACGCCACATGAGCATCCTATGGACCATCTTAAGAGGTTCAAGGATGTCATTGCTGCTATCAGAGTTAAAGGAGTAACTGAGGACTACTCATTTTGTAAGCTCTTCAAATTCACTTGCTGGAGAGGCTGCACATTGGCTCAAGCAGTTACCACCAGGATCTCTTACATCCTGGGCTGACATCAAGAATGCATTCCTGCGCAATTTCGTTGATGAGGGACGAGCAGAAGAACTTAGGAGCAGAATTGCTACTTTCACATAGAAGCCTGGAGAGTCTTTTAAGGATTCTTGGCTGAGATTTAAGTTCTTCCAGCGCGATTGTCCTCATCATGGGTTTAATGAAGTACAGCTGCTTAGTACTTTCTTTAGAGGGATAGCTTTGAAGTATCAGAGTGCTTTGGATACAACCTGCAATGGAAGCTTCAACACTAAAAATCTAGAGGAAGCTGTGAGGCTTATTGAGAACTTAGCAAACAACAGCAGTATCAAGAACACTGATTCTGAAAGGAGGAAATCTGTAGCCTTCCTTGGGAAAGAACAGTTAAATGAAGTAAAAGCTCAGTTGGAGAATGTCAACCAGCTACTTATGAAACAAGTTTGCTCAGCAGAAGGTGTGGATGATGAGGATTCAGAGTTAGCAGATGTGAACTACATTGGAGGAACTGGATTTCAGAGGTCTGGGAACCAGTTTGGGAACATGAACTTCAATTAGAATCCACAGTTTCAGAAACCCTACAGCAACTACAACAACAAAAGGTATGAAAATTCTTTCTACCAGAACCCACCACCACAGAGTCATGAGAGCAAGGTCGAAGCTATGCTAGACCAGGTTCTTCAAGGACCACAAAGGCTGACAGTGGAGTTTAATGGGAAGATGGATACTGTGTACAAGGAGTTAGACACCAAAATAGGAGCTTTGAACACTCGAGTCAGGAAGCTTGAGACTTAGGTAGTTCAGACTGAAGAATCTGCCAGGACGCAAGAAGGGGATGAACCTATGAGACACCACGTCAATGCCATACTAGATGATGATTTCTGGCAAGAAATTCGTCAAATAAAGATGGGAGAAGACGAACCTAAGGAGAAAGTTTTTCGCAATGATCTCAAAGTTCCTTTCTTGAATCGATCGATGGGTTTGCATCCATATCGATCGACTAAGTTCGAGAGATATCGATCGACATGTTACAGTTACGATCGATCGACACTTACTGAATCGTTCGAAACCTGCAATGCCATCCGGATCATGACCCACGAGGAGTTGCAGAGAAACACCCGAATCCACCCGTCCCTTCTTACTTTACTATCAATCGAGAGATAGAGCTTGTAAACGCTCGATACAACCAGTCGATCGATCCGACACTTTCACGTGTCGAGTGCCGATGAAGACATCGATTAACCCACCCAACCCTACACCAGAACCTATGGACATTGATTGAACCACTACTGAGAAGACTCTGCAGAGAAGGAAACAAAAGGTTCTTAAGCATCTCAAGAGAGAACCAGCTGATAAGGAGATATATGGTTTCACTAAGAGAGTTCTCAGAACCCCACTAGATAAATCTTTTGATGAGGTTTATTATACTCAAAGACTGTGTATGTTCTTCAGAGAGACTAGGAAGACTGAAGAAGAGATTATGAGAATGTTTCACCATATTAGGGAGAAGATGAGATAGAGAACTACATTGAAGAAGAAGAGCGATCCTGGGAAATTGCCATACTATGTTCTGTTAATGGTATTGAATTTCCACAAGGCCTATGTGACACATGATCATCAGTCAGCATCTTACCTAAAGTCATGGCAGACAGCTTGGGTTTGAAGGTAGAACCTTCAAAGGAATCATTCACTTTTGTAGACTGTTCTGAGAGGAATTCAGGAGGTATAATCAGGGACCTGCAGGTGCAGATTGGTAATGCACTAATTCCTGTAGATTTTCATGTCTTGGATATCAAGTTAAACTGGAATTCTTCACTTCTCCTAGGTAGAGCTTTTATGGCCATAGTTGGAGCCGTTTGTGACATGAACACCAACAAGTTTTATCTTATTTTGATTGATCCATATGTTTTTTATGACCCAGTTCTTGTTTTTAAGAAACAGGTACATTCATTGGAGACTGGAAAGGCTAGACTGATTGCAGCTTGTGAATGTGAAGCTGAGTACGAAACTGACTATTCTAGATAGATCGACACTTTGTCACCATCGTCGATCGATTCCATTCACCAGCCAGCGATCACATCCGCATACGACGCAGCGATCGACAGCCAATCTAAACATGGAGCCCTGCCAATTCATTGTTATCCAAATTTCGCCTTACAAGCTGCAAGCAACAAGCAAGATGATTACTCTCTAGGCAGTTGGGCAGACAGTGGTTTCCATGAGAGCTTCGCCATAGATACAACATTCACAGATTCAGAAGATTACAAAGAAGAACATGATGAGGATTATGATGAGGAGGATGCCAGAGAAATTCATGATATTCTTACAGAAGAGAGACTCGTACAACCCATCAAAAAGACGAAGCACGCAAAATCGATCGACAAAATTCCAGCACAATCGATCGACAAGGCTCCAGCACCATCGATCAACACCAAGCCGAAGCAGCCAAATCGGATTCAACAATCGACCGATCAACACGCATCAACATTGATTGATGACAACCCCCACCGACCTTAGGATATTTGGCAACTTTTCAAATTTCTTAGGGCATCCAATGGGTATAAAAGAAGACTACACCCATGAAGACGATTCACAGAATAGAAGCAGTCAAGATGCAAGCACCTACTACCTTTTGGAGACACATCAAGAGAGGCTCGAGCTACAGAGATCAACATGGCAAAGCAACTAATGCAATAGTCAACCAGCAAAAGATCACCACCTCTCGTCAACCATCAAATTGATCGATTCTAACCCTCCAACTCTTACTTACACTAAACAATATTCTGTTGATGATTTTATAAAACCAGATGAATTTGGTATTATCAAGGATCCAGAAGGCAATTCACTAGCCGTGGATGGAAGGAATCTACAGGTGTCCAAAGAAGATATAGCAGACATCCTTCAGATGGCCAATGGACCAGAAAATCTCTTTCAACAACAACTTGGTGTAATGCAGCCACAATCAACCGCTACAGTAGCAGAACCATCGATCGACAGGCACACACACCCATCGATCGATTTCGACGAAACTCGCAATCCAGTTTGGGAGCTGGAACTCTACACCAAAGATGAGATAAACTAGATGATTGGTTGCATGAGTGATTGGCAAGAGGGAGCAATGGCTAAGCTCACCAACAATCAGAACACAACATACGTGGTTTTGCAAGGAGGCATTACAGGATTGACAACAAGAGTCAAAGAGATCGAAGCAAATTTAGCTAGTCTGAAGACACAGCATATGCAATCGATTGATGTCACCAGGGACTCATCGATCGATGCTAGCAATGGATCAGCAACGAACAAACCGACGATAGATCAGATAGCTGCATGCGATACCAGGATTAACTCGATAGCTCACCCCCTCACCAACAACATCAACTGGTTAAGCATGAGGATTGATTTGTTACACCAGGATTTGGATGAAATCTTCCGGGAGAGACACAGGCACCCAAAATCGATCGACAGAAACACTGGGAAATTGATCGATTTAGGAAAACTACCAGAGCAAGATTTCTACACCAGAGCAGAAATTGATCATATTATTGAGAAGATATAACCCGCTCTGAACACCACTGAGGACAGATTTGAGAAGCGTTGTGACGACATCTTCTTCCCTTTCAACAACAACATCACCGTACTACGTTCAGGAACATATTGGTTGAAGAAGGAAGTACGAACAATTCAGAAAAGACTCGCCTGTCGACCTAGGTTCACGCAATAGATCGACATCAATAGAGACCCGTCGATCGCTGATGTTTCACCAGGGGCAATCGACAACACCACTCATGAGGTGATCGATTCTACACCCGTCATAGAAGGAAATCAGCTATTAGGAGAGATGACAGACCATGTCTATGATACAGTTCAATGGAACAACAACGTCATTGAGAGTCTTCACGAAAGACTGCAGAACATTGTAGACACAGTTACCAAGATGGATGCAAGATGGGCCAGAAGTGATGAAGCCACAAGAAGTTTCATGGCTACTTGGTTCAGCATCAACAGAGAAGTTATGGGTACTTGTTTTCCAACAAGTAGCTCCTTTTCCACACCATATCTCACCTAGTGCAACAGTCAAGCTAACTGACTATAACTAAACGCTGAGTGGGAGGCAACCCACTATTAGGTAATTTTTCTTTTTGTTTTCTTTTCATTTACTTGTTCTTTTTCGTTTTACAATTTTTGCAGGATTTTTCTAAAAAAAAAAAAAAAAAAAAACCACAAAGATCCAAGGAGAATCGAAAGACCATCTCGTCGACCGACGCGGACTAGTCGATATCAATCGACATACAATCACCTGCGACGATCGATGCTCAACTACTCACATCGATAAATTATTCAGTTCGGCCAGGTCCATTGTTCTTCCTTGTTCAATTTAATACTTCTTATTTCTTTTCTTTCGCCATAACTCCGATTTTCTTTACACTGGGACAGTTCAATTTAAGTCTAGGGGGAGGTTTACTGATGTTTTACTTGCTTTGACTCTTATAAAATGTTGTTTTCAAAACTATCTTTTATAAAGCTCAAGAAAAGGGATAATGATCATATTTGATTTATACTTGTTATCTGACCGTTTTTTCACACCTTTCTAGACTTTATGATTACAGATAGTACTATAGATGCTAAAGTGGATCAACCAATAAGCTATCAACACTTGCTTAGATTTTTTTAAGGAACCAAAACTACCTCCAACACTAAACCTGACACAACTGCTTGTCTTGGGGCTTGGCATACATGGATCGGATTCTTCAAACAAGTCTAGAAGGTACAACCTTGTGTAGATTATCACATTTTCTCTCTCTATTTTCGACCCTAAAAAGTCAAGTAGATTAGTATTTATCTGAAAAAAAAATCAGAAAATAATACTAAGTTATTAGGTTTTTAGTTAGGAGGAATCAGAACAGGACTTGGTGACTAAAACCATTAAGGCTTGCTTCAATCATGATTCCAATAAAGAATTCGAATGGGACTTGGTGGCTAAAACCATTAAGGCTCACTTCATATGAATTCTAGGATATAGGTCAAATAGAAGTGATCAAGACTTGGTGGCAGAAACCATTAAGGCTTTTTTCATGAAAGCCTGTCCAATCTTGATCAATAATCTTGCCTTAGAAGAAGATTTTTTTGACTCAAGAGAGAACTTAGAAGAGAGAAAAGATATGAACTAACTTTTACCTGCAGGTCCAGATACTTGTTTGAGTTTCCTTGCATCATGTGATCAATACTCCCAAGGTAAAGCCTACACATCTATTGCAAAGAAACGAGGTTAGTTGAGGGGAATGTCAGATAGTATTTTCTTAGTTGTTGGTTAGATGAATCTGGTTGCTAAGCTAGGATATTGCATAATGAACTCATGTGATTAGAATGTCTTAGATTTGGATTGCATTATTAAAGAGGTTATGATTTCAAAGTTTTTAAATCAGTGAGTCCCTATTCTTTTCAAACCTCTTTCAGAGAGACTACCTGTTTGTTTTGCTTGAGGACAAGCAAAAAGGTAAGTCTAGGGGAGTTGATATACCATGATTTTGACCTGTTTTTAGTCATGGTATATTAGTGTTTTTACTACTATTTACTATACTATAGGAGCTTTTAAGCATATTTATGTGTTCAGGAGTATTTTGGAAGAAAGTAATTTTTTTTGGAGCATTATGGAGAGAATTCGCGGAAGCGCTCGATTCAGACTCGATCATGAGGTCGACACAGAGAGACCCAAATCGATGGACATGCATCATGCATGATCGATCGATTATCTAGACCACGAAGCCAATTCGAGAGCCAAGTTGACTTGAAGCCCAAGCATCACCAAATGATAATTTTACTCCTGACGAGTTTTAACCTAAGAATATATATTTTGCCAAAGTGTTAGAGGCAAACAGAGGAAGAGAGAGAGACACAAATAATACACAGATAGCTTTCATTCTTTTCGTCACAAGTTTTAGGGTTTTATAGTTTGGAGAGAAGATTTTCAGAGATTTTTGAGATTTGAACTCTAGCGTTTTCTACCTATCTATTTATCTATAATATGCAGTTTTATTTTTCTATTTGTGTTATGAATGGCTTAGCTATGTTTTGAGTAGTTTACTTGTTAGATTTAGGGTTTAAATAGGTTAGAGGGATTAGCCCCAACTATAGGATTGCTAGTTTTGATACTCGTTGATAGGATGTTTTAATTGCTCATGGTTCTAGAGTAGCTAACTAGAAACATTGAATCCTGGATTATTTAGATTGGATTAGAGACATTTAAGTGATTCTAAATATCCTGAACACATCCTTATAGATGCTTTTAAGCATATTAATGTGTTCAGGAGTAATTTGGAAGAAAGTAATGTTTTTGGAGAATTATGGAGAGAATTCGCGGAAGCGCTCGATTCAGACTCGATCACGAGGTCGACACAAAGAGACCCGAATTGATCGACATGCATCCTGCATGATCGATCGATTATCAAGACCCATAAGACAATTCGAGAGACAAGTTGACTTGAATCCCAAGCATCACCAAATGATAATTTTACCCTTGACGAGTTTCAACCTAAGTTTATATATTTTGCCAATGTGTTAGAGGCAAAAAGAGGAAGAGAGAGACAAAAATAATACACAGATATTTTTCAATCTTTTCATAACAAGTTTTAGGGTTTTATAGTTTGGAGAGAAGATCTTCAGAGATTTTTTAGATTAGAACTCTAGTGTTTTCTACCTATCTATTTATCTATAATATGCAGTTTTATTTATCTATGTGTTATGAATTTCTTAGCTATGTCTGAGTAGTTTACTTGTTAGATTTAGGTTTTAAATAGGTTAGAGGGATTAGCCCCAACTATAGTATTGCTAGTTTTGATACTCATTGATAGGATGTTTTAATTTCTCATGGTTCTAGAGTAGCTAACTAGAAACATTGAATCCTGGATTATTTAGATTGGATTAGAGACATTTAATTGATTCTAAATATCCTGAACACATCCTTATTAAGCTAAAATTTATTAGAAATATAATTGACACAATTTGATTTAGAAAGCTTTAGTGAGTTTAGGTTAACTCGTGTGCATTGCTTAACCGGAGTCATCGATCGATCTTCCTAGAAGAAATCGTTCGATGATGAGTTTAGTGAATCGGTCGATTCTCCCATAGATAATCGATCGACACTATCAATTTCGGCCATCTGGTCATTAGACTTATTTATTTGAACTTTAGTTTAAGTAAAATTTTCAGCAATAATAGTTAATGCTCTATAGTATCTCACAAGCAACTAGATAGCATCCTATAGAATTATAATCCTTAAAATCTGAATAGAAACCCTAAGTCTAGCATCTCCTCCATATTAGTTTAAAAGTCTTAATTTCCATTTTTGATTAAGTAATTGTTTTCTTAATTGGAATATTTCATTTTTATTATTTATTGTTTTTACTATTTATACATTCACCTAGAGTTATATTTAGCTAGATCTATTAGGTTCCTTAGCCCCTTGTGGATTCGATCCCTAAGTACTACAGCTAAACCTCTTATTTTATAGAGTAATCCACTCCTTAGGGTAATTTGAGTGATATCACTAACACCGACGCCTTCAAAAAATATGCTCACCGGCCTTCAACAAGAAGTCGTAGGAGCAAGAAAAACTGATTGGATCTCTTGCAAAACATGTCAAAACCTTAACTGCGAGAACCAAGACTATCTGTCCCCGCGGAACTATCAAGATTCGCGGAAGAAGGCTAGATTTCACGACTCCTTTGGATCGGCCCGGAAACACGCAGGGTAGCATATTAGGGCAAAACCTTGAAAACGAAAACCCTAGCCCAGCGCAAAACGATGCGGAAGACTGTCCTACTCATGGAAAGGAGGCCGCGGAAGACGGCACCGAGCGGGTCAACCTGGACACGAGCTATCAGTCCGATCCGTCGGAAGAAGATGCCGACGTCCATCCAAGAAGGAGGAAAAGTTGCAGTACTCGGCAGAGCTCTCCTCTCAAAAATCTCATGACGGAAGAAGAAGAGAACATCTTCTGTGCAGAACTGGAGAAACTAGCTAAAGAGAAATCACGGATCTTACGCAGAAAACGCCGATGAGCTCGGAGAACTGCTGCGGAAGTAAGAGCAGTGAAATATCAAATTCATCATTCTACTAGTGCCGCGCCCGAGATCGATCATTTGCTTCATGAATCTCGGAAAATGCCCTTCACAACTTGCATCACTGAAACCGTTGTGTCTGATCCGGGGAAAATCGAGATGCCAACGTATGAAGGGACGTCCGATCTTAAGGCGCACTTACAAGCTTTCCAGATCACCATGGGAAGGGAGAAACTTACGGAGGGCGAAATTGACGCCGGCTATTGCTGCCTCTTCGTCGAGAACCTGGAAGGAGCAGCACTCTAGTGGTTCTCTTGACTGAAGCGAAATTTGATCAGTAGTTTCCGCCAACTCGCTTCCGAATTTCTAAAGCAGTACTCTATGTTCATAGATAGGAAAACTACCGACGCCGATCTCTGGAGTCTATCCCAGCGCGAGGACGAACCCCTCCGCATGTTTATGAGAATAATCAAACTTATCATGGCAAGGTTTAGCGGGATAAGTGACATGATGGCTATTGATGCGCTAAAAAAATTGCTCTGGTTTACTTTGAAATTTAGAAATTGGATAACCCTAAAAAAACAGCAGACAATCCAGGACGCGCTACATAAGGTCACTGATTATATCATCATCGAGGAAAAAACCAGGATTCTATCGGAGCACCACAAGTTGACGAAGACTTCCGCAAAAGATGCTGAGCCCGATCATAAACCGAAAAAGAAATGTCCTCGTAAAAACAAATATGTTCATCACGAAGGACACGATCTCTAGGGAGCGCACAACTACGCCATTAACTCTAAATCGGTGCACGGTCGGACGACGGGAAACACATGGACCAGAAACTAAAATTACGACGAGAATGCTTTATGCGACTTCCACCAGACCCGAGGTCATTCCACCATCAACTGCAAAGTTCTCGGAGAAAGGCTGGCTGCTAAACTGCTAGCAGGAAAACTCTCCGAGATTTCGAATGTCAAGGACCTTATTCGCGGCTCAGAACGCCCTCCAGGAACTGACAAAAACCCGCACGCAGACAATTCTACTCGAGCAAATCAGTCGGGTGAAAAACGCGGAGGGGGCAGGATGAATGAGGAAACAAAAATAACAGCCGCAGGGTAAACATGGTAATCGGAGGATCACAATACTACAGAGACACCATTTCATCCATCAAGTCTTATCAGCGGAACGCCGAGACAAGTGCGAACTGGTCTACACCACTTCCCGACGATCAAAACAACGCGATAACCTTTGAAGAAGCTGAAACCGCCGGTATCGACCAACCCCATGCAGATCCTCTCGTCATTGATCTGTTAATAAGGGGCGCAAGGTCGCTAGAATCCTAGTCGATACTAAAAGCACAGTCAACGTAATCTTCCGCGACACCTTGACCCGGATGGGCATCAAACTCAGCGAAATCAAGCCGACTCCTAGCCCGCTTACCAGCTTTTTTCCAGCTAGACATCAATAACTATTGGATCAATCAAACTACCGGTAGAAGCAAAGGAAGTCACTAAGATCATGGCTTTCGCCGTCGTCAACCGTCCCGCGGAATACAACGTGATCATGGGTATGCCCTAGATAAACGCCATGAAAGCACTCCCTTCAACATACCATCTGGGCATCAAGTTCCCAACTTCCATGGGAGTCGCAGCCATTTGGGGATGTCAGAGACAGCTGCAATATTGCTTCCTGGCCGAGCACAAGCTAAGGCAACTCACGGCCACTGTTATAGTACAACCGAAACAGGCAATCCACCAAACGCGGACAGCGAGCCCAAAAAAAATATTCTGGCGATGCCTACGGATCAAAAAGCTCCTGAGCCTAACGCCCTTACCCAACTGGAGGAGACAAACCCGGACCAAGACGTCAACTCAGCGACTAAGACAGTCGACACTACCATAGTAGGTGAGTAAAAACACTCGCACAACAATCAGAACTACGAGATGGCTTGATCCCTGAAAAGGGGGGGGGGAGTGGGTACATATACGAGTACTCATATACTCCCATATTTCTAAATATTTACTTTGTACTCGATATTTTTGAAACATTTCAATAAAGGCAAAGTTAAAATATCGCAAGTCCTACTTCAACAAATTTTCAGAAAAAAAGTAGAGTAGTTTACCATAAATGGAACTTTACCTACACACTTAAAACGAATTCGAACTTCAAACATCTTCGGAAATAAAAAAATTCTGAAATACACTATTCTCTTCTCGCATACTCAAAATAACTATTCAAAACTGAATCGCTATCCTCACAAAGAATATTTTCGAAAAGAAAAACGAGACGTCGTTTAAAACTTATAAGAAAATGTTTGCAGTCCGCCTGCGAATATAAAACTACAACCGCTCGTCGATTGGCCCCCGTCGAGTACGCTAGCCGTCCTAAAAAAATGCATAAACCCATTGGTCCTCATACATCCGACTAGGATAAATCAGTATGAAGTTAGGTTAAAATCGCAACAGGCCAAAACGAAAGCCGACTAATGATCGTAAAGCCTAAAGCCGAGAGTAAACCCTAGGTCTTACCCTAAATCCAGCACACTGGTCTTTAACGTCTCAAGGCATGATTCGAGATCCTAAAGGCATGTCTTCGTTCACATCTAAACGCTCATGAGATTTCAAATAACTTAAGACGAGTAGACGAATATGACGATCCACAAAAAGAGTTAGGTACGAGATGAAAACTCGTATTCTTCCCTCCTTACTTAAACAAAAAACGCAATCGTACTTAAAACTACTCGTTCGAATAAAGCATAGTTCAGATACATACCGCCCAGTGGCAGGGATTCAAAGCCACCAACGGCCAGTCCCGATTAAAAACATCATAAAAACATAAAAAGAGTACATCTCCACTAAGCATCGAAATCATGGACACAAATCGTAAAACCCAAATGCCGACTGACCGAAAGAGCACGGGGAAACATACGCCTGAGTCTCCGGCTAATCTACCTCACCATACTTATCAGGAATCTACGCTCCAACCTTCACTGAATCAAGGGACACTGGGATAGGATCCAACTGCGCCCACATCTTCGTCTCAAGATCGAGAATCGCGGCCTGCTTCTTCTCCTTCTTACGCAGACGCGCGGTATGCTTGGCTGACTCCACGTCACAGGAATAGTCGAGGAGTTGGGACAGGTGTAATTCACCAACCACACCGCGACACTCGTGATAATCACCATCAGCCCTTTGAGCATCCTTGATCCCCATGTATTCAGATGCAAAACGTTCATGAGAAGCCTTCACAATCTCAACAATCTCTCTCTTTCAGTCCCTACGAGCACGACATAATTTCTGTTCAACCAGCCATTTCTCACGTTGAGAGTCGGCCAAGAACTCTTCTCTTGCACAAGCAATCTCCCCGTTAGCCCACTCATTGGCCGCACACGAATTCGCAGCCAGATCATTCTTCAAGCGATTAACCTCTTGTTGGTGTCAAAAACCGTAATCTCAAAATCAACGTCTACGATTATTTCTGTTAAGATCAAAATCATTACTTTCCGTAAAAATAAAAATAGGTTTTATAAAACACGAGAAGTTTTTTTTATAAAATGCTAAGTACTTTCCGAAAACAAAGGAAATCCGTGGAAAACTTGGAAATCTTCATCTCGGAAGAACGAACAAACAATCGCCGATTACACGATTTCCCAAGTTAAGCGAAAAACCACAAAAAAACCGCATCCTCCGTAAACCGCAAGCTGGTTTGACAAAACCAGCTCGTCGTACGGCGATTTGGTCGACCAAGCCAGCTCGCCATACGGCGAGCTGGTCGCCTCAATGCAGCTCGCCGTACGGCGAGCTGACCCAACCCGGTTCGGCTCACCGTACGTCGAGCCGTCCCGAGCCTCGATCTCCCACGTCCTTGACGCAAGGCATACGTCCTTGGTTCGATCATGCTCTGAACCATGTTCGAAACGTCTCTCGTTTCGTCTTACCGTTCAAGTTTTACGATAAAAATAGTAAGTCTTCTTTTCTTGTAAAGTTTGGGAAGATCGTATAAAACGGCAACGATTAGACGGAACATCGTGCATTGTCAAAAAATTACGACCAACTCGAGAAATCTTATAAAAACGGCATCGTATCAGGAAACGATCTCATCTAAAATCGTAAAACGGTTTTTATCGCAAAACGGCTTGGACAGCCCAAAAGCGTGATAAAAGTACACTTGCGACTTTAAACAAAACCCAGCCCAAAGATACAATGACGGTTTTAAGATTTACTCGCAGAAAGAAGATAAATGTCAAGTTTGAAGATAAATATCAAGTTTGAAGATAAATATAAGATTTCCGAAAATAAAATGAAAAGATCGAGATAAATGGAAGATTCCCGATAAACTTGAATCTGGGCGAAAAGGAAGGACTAAACCGTCTAAGGAGGAAGTATATAAGCCAAAGGTAGAGGACATAAGAGGGGGACGAATTCTAGACCTAAAAAGATGGATGTTAGCTTAGACAAAGTAGGACTTAGGTGGCTAGACTAGCACATCGGATCCTTAGAACGTTTTGTCGTCTAAGTTCCGTGATTCTCTTTGTAACAGCAGTCAATCTCTTTATCAATAATAGATTTGACGCAAATTCTTTATCTATACTTTGTTCGTCGATTTTCTGTTCATCTATATTCTGTTAATCTTTTTCGTTTTAGTGGTTTCACAGAGATCCAGGACCTCGAAGAATTAGGGTTTTCCCTAAGTTTCTATATTTGACGGAAAATTGACAGTGCGAATTTTGGTTCCCACAGTTTGGCAATCTCTTTATCAATAATAGCTTTTACGCAAATTATTTATCTATACCTTTTTCGTCAATTTTCTGTTCATCTATATTCTCTCAATCTTTTTCGTTTTAGTTGTTTCCGTAGAGATCCATGACCTCGGGAGAATTAGGGTTTTCCCTAAGTTTCTATATTTGACGGAAAATTGACAGTGCGAATTTCGGTTCCCACAGTTTGGCGCTAGAAAGAGGGGGGGGGGTCGGATTCTCTTACACAATAACCGCTAAATCGAACGAGAAGAGATATGCCTTAACCTAAACGGCTACGTCATCTCGTTCAAGGAAAGAGCAACAATCGATTCGATGAAACCTCTCAACGATCTTCTTGTCATCGAGCTGACGATCCAGAATATGGATGTCGCATCGATACCGGAAGCTCGGCTGATGTCATCTTCAAAAACACTCTCGAGAGAATGGGAATCGATCTGTCTGAAATCGCGGAAAACACAAGCCCGCTAGTAGGACTCTCGGGAGAAATCACCATGAATCTCGGCACGATCAACCTTAGGGTTCGAGCCGAAAGCGGAGTCAAAAACGTTGAATTCCTAGTCGTTGATCGCCCCATGTCCTACAACGCAATCTTAGGGACACCGTGGCTAAATTCGATGCAAGCGGTACCATCGACGTACCATATGTGTCTTAAGTTTCCGACTCTGCGCGGAATCGAGACCATCTGGGGAAATCGGAGAACTTCGCAGGTTTGCTATTCCGCGAATTTAAAACGAAAAAATCTGTCGGCTAACGCTCCTTCCAAAAAGAAAAGGAAATCGTCTGCCCTCGACAACACCCCAGAACTAGATAAAACAGAAATCTTCTGGCAGTTGCGAGCAGCCGAGGAACTAGAAGGTAAACGCGAGCCTACCTGCGAACCTGTCATCTCGGTATGCATCGATGAAGCTTTCCTAGAACGCTGCGTCGAAATTGGTGTGAACTTGAGCGAGACTTTGAAAACCGAGCTCCTGACTTGTCTGAAAAGAAACTCGAATACATTCGCATGGACTGCGGAAGACATGCTAGGAATCGACATTAACATCACATGTCACGAACTCAACGTTGACCCAATATCCAAACCCGTCAACCAAAAAAGACGGAAACTGGGGCCATAACGTGCCGAAGCAGTCAACAATGAAGTCGACAGACTCCTCAAAGTCGGATCGATCACATAAGTTCGATATCCTGACTGGCTCACTAATCCTGTCGTCGTTAGGAAAAAGAATAGAAAGTGGCGAGTTTGCGTCGATTTCACCAATCTCAATAAAGCGTGTCCTAAAGATATTTTCCCGCTGCTGCATATCAATCACTTAGTTGAGGCAACCGCAGGGAACAAACTCTTATATTTCATGGACGCTTTTTCGGGGTACAATCAGATCATGATGAACCCTGACGATCGAGAGAAAACCACATTCATAGCTGATCACGGAACTTACTGCTATAAAGTAATGCCCTTCGGCCTTAAGAACGCCGGCGCGACTTATCAACGACTCGTCAATCGGTCAACTGGGGCCAGAACGCTGAAGCGGTCAACAATGAAGTCGACAGGCTCCTCAAAGTCGGATCGATCACAGAAGTTTGATATCCTGACTGGCTCGCTAATCATGTCGTCGTTAAGAAAAAGAACGGACAGTGGCGATTTTGCGTCGATTTCACCGATCTCAATAAAGCGTGTCCTAAAGATAGTTACCCGCTGCTGCATATCGATCGCTTAGTCGATGAAACCGCAGGGAACAAACTCTTATCTTTCATGGACACTTTTTCGGGGTACAATCAGATCATGATGAACCCTGACGATCGAGAGAAAACCGCATTCATAGCTGATCACGAAACTTACTGCTATAAAGTAATGCAATTCGGCCTTAAGAACGCCGGCGCGACTTATCAACGACTCGTCAATCGCATGTTCTCCGAACAACTCGGAAAAACGATGGAAGTGTACATCGACGATATGCTTGTGAAATCACTCAAAGAGCGAGATCATGTCGTGCACCTCCAAGAATGTTTCGAGAGACTCAACCTTCATAACATGAAGTTGAATCCTGCGAAGTTTCGGTTTGCCGTTGCGTCCAAAGAATTTCTAGGGTATATTGTCACTTACCGAGGGATTGAGGCCAACCCGAAACAAATCACGGTGCTGATAGGGATGGTATCCCCTAGGACAATACGCGGAGTACAAAGATTGACCGGCAGGGTCGCAGGAATTAACCACTTTATCTCGCGATCAAAGGACAAATGTCTTCCTTTCTACGAAACATTTAAGGGAAACAAAAATTTCGAACGGTCCGAAGAATGCGAGAAAGATTTCCAACAGCTAAACTGTTACCTAGCTACCCCGCCAGTACTCGCGAAACCCGTTGAAGGAGAACCACTATTTTTCTACATCGCGGTATCTACGACCGCCGTAAGTGGTGTCATCATCCGAGAAGAACGCGGAGAGGAAAAGCTGATCTTTTACGTAAGTAAGACGCTACTAGACGCGTAAACGCGATGTCCGATGATGGAAAAATTGGCATTAGCGGTGGTCATGTCGGCAAGGAAACTTAGACCATATTTCCAGTCTCATACTATAGTCATGCCCACTTCTTTCCCTCTCCGCACAATTCTGCACAGTCCCAGCCAATGGGGAAGATTAGCAAAATGGGAATCGAGCTGAGCGAGTACGATATTGAATATCGCGCAAAGACTTGCGTGAAATCGCAAGTACTCGCAGACTTCTTGGTAGAACACCCGACGGGAGGCACACCCGACCAGGAGCCAAACTCGACCTGGATCATGTACATTGACGGATCCTCATCCAAGAAAGGTTCCGGGACGGCATCTGACTCGCATCCCCGACATGAGAAGTGTTGGAACAATCGTTTCGATTGATTTTCCACGCTTCAAACAATGAAGCCTAATACGAGGCCTTGATCGCAGGATTGCGACTAGCTCACTGTCTAAAAATTTGTAACCTTCACGCTTACTGAAACTCTCAGGTGGTGGCTAGCCAGTTCAGCGGGGAATACGAAGCAAGGGACAAAAGGATGGAAGAATACCTGACCTTGGTCAAGGACCTAACTCGGAAGTTCAATCAAATCACCCTTACTAGGATTCCTCGAGCTGAAAAAGCCCAAGCAGACGCCCTTGCCGCCTTGGCATCCAGCTTTGATCCTGGTTTGAGCAGGGTAATTCCCGTCGAGTTCATCGAACACCCTAGCATCGGACCACCCGTAGTCATAAATCTGATCAACGAACCGGAGGATGATATCAGCGAAAGCGATAACCGTCCAGCCGCAGATCAATCTGAATACGGATTCGGCCATCCATGGATGGAAACTATCCTTGCATACATAACCAACGGAAAACTCCCATCGGAAAAATGGGCGGCCCGAAAAATAAAAACTCAGACCGCACGGTACGTTCTAGTTGACGGAGAAGTCTATAAGTGGAGATTCTCCGGACCAGTTATGACCTGCATGCAAGGGGAAAAAGCGCTACGGATAATGCAAGAAGTGCATTCCGGCGGAAGATCTCTTGCAATAAAAATCAAACATCACGGGTATTTCTGGCCAACGATGGTCAAAGATTGCGTGGAGTTCTCGCGAAAGTGTGAGAAGTGCTAACGGCACGCTCTAACTATCCATATCCGTTCATGCGATGGTCGATGGATATAGTCGAGCCGATGCACACGTCAAAACAAAAACGTTTCCTATTAGTCCTAACCGACTTTTTCTCCAAATGTGTCGAAGCGGACTTTCCTATTAGCCCTACCCGACTTTTTCTCCAAATGGGTCGAAGCAGACTCTTACGCAAGCATCAAAGACTCCCCAGTACAGAGTTTCGTATGGAAAAACATTGTTTGCAGACACAGAGTCCCATACGAAATCGTAACGGACAACGGGTCTCAATTCATCTCGACTAGATTCGAAGCTTTCTGCGAGAAATGGAAAATATGATTGACAAAATCAACTCCATGATATTCTAAAGGAAACGGACAAGCCGAGACCATTAATAAAACTATCCTTGATGGCCTCAAAAACCGCCTCGACTCCAAAAAGGGTAAGTGAGCTGAGGAGCTCGAGGGAGTTTTATGATTGCACCGCACGACCCCGAGACGAGCGACGGGTGAAACTCCTTTTGCCTTCGTGTACGGAATGGAATGCATGATTCCAGCAGATGTCGAAATCCGGGAGTACGCAGAAGGTTACTTCAGGAAAGGGAAGAATCGAACAACCTAATGCTGCTCGACGAACTCGATCTGGTTAACGAACGACGGGATCAGGCCCTCATCCGAATTCAGAACTATCAGCAAGCGGCAGCAAAGTACTATAACTCAAACGTACGAGGCCGCAGATTTCATGAAGGCGAACTAGTCTTACGAAATTTTTTCCAAAACACTGCATAATGAAACGCCGGGAAATCGGGAGCCAACTGGGAAGGACCATACAGGGTCATAAAGGTAGTCCGGCCGGGAGCGTACGAAATCGCGAACATGCAGGGCACCAAAATTCCCCGATCGTGGAACGTGATGCATCTCAAAAAATACTATCACTAGGAAACGCGCCCGCAAAACACTGAACTAGACGACTTGATCCCCCCCCCTAAAGGGTATTTAGGCATCTTATCGCAAGACAAGACCAGCTGTCCCCCCTCATCAAAGGGGGGGGGGGGTTAGTTGAGTATACGTATACTCGTATACTCCCGAAATTCTGAACTTGAAATTTCTCAAACTTTTATTCGCAACGCAGCGAGAGAAAAACCGAAATCACGAAATAGCGAGACGTCGCCAATATTTGAAAGAAATCGTTTCTCTACAAAAACAACGATAAGCAGTCTGTCCGCGACGATAAAAGACATACACGGCTTCTTAAGATATAATCCTTTCGCGAAGGTCCAAACAACGTAGACATCTATCACTTAAAAGTTTGTTGCTGATCACAACAAACTCGCAACAGTCCTAAACAAACTTAAGTTATCTCGTAGAGATAGCTCTCGAACACCCGACACAAGGGTAATAGCGATATACAAGAAATCCAAACTTTTGGTCAGCACTTCAGGGCAACTTAGAAATTGTTCCCGGTGAGATGCTCGATTCTAACCAAACGAATCATATAAGCCGAGAACCTATCACGGATTCTAAATCGGTATGGAATCAGGTTAAAATCGCAACAGGAAAAACGAAAGCCGACTAGTCATCGCATAGCCTCAATCCGAAAGTAAACCTAGGTCTTGCCCTAAACCCAGAACACTGGTCTCTAACGTCTCAAGGCATGAATTGATATCCTAAAGGCATGTCTCTTCGTCTACATCTAAATGCTCACTCGATTTTCTAAACATCCTTAAACGAGCAAACGAATAAGGCGATCCAAAAAGGAAAAGGAATGCAAGACGAAAACTCGCAGACCTCCCTCAATATCAACTCAAAGCAAGAAGTTAATGAGTACTGACTGTTTAATAAAAAGTTGCCGAAGCAACATTGATTCGAAGCCGTAACGGCCAGTCCCGAATGAATACAAAGGCCATCCTCGGCCAACACATGAAAACGTAAATTTTAAAATCTCTCATACGAGATTACAACCTCAGACACCCTCCACACACAGAGTCTCGTCCTCATCCATCGCCTCACTGGCACACGCACCTTCCTCGGCAGACTCAGGAGCTTTGCTCTCATCGACGCTAGGCTGGAGGGTGCACTCTATCGCAAGAGCTGGGTCGGAGCCACTTCGATCGATAGGAACATCCTCTGAGGTCGCACGGACCGACAATCCCTCAATGTTCTTCATCTTGCGCTGAATTCTGCGCAACTCTGAAGCCTTAGCCTTCTTCGCATCCTTCGCCCTGAGCAAAGAACTCACAGTCTTTCCGAGATCGTGCTCCAATTTACTGATCCTAACCTCGAACTGAGACACCTCCGCGGAATGCGCATCTTCAATCACCTTCAACTTCCCTTCAAGCTGAGCGGACCTCTCCTGCGACTCAGCCAACTCCTTCGCTAAACGCTCAAATGGTTCAACAAAGCCAGTTCGCCGTACGTCGAGCTAACCGTCCCGAGCCTCGATCTCCCATGTCCTTGACGCAAGACATACGTCCTTCGGTTCGATCATGCTCTGAACCATGGTCGAAATGTCTCTCGGTTCGTCTTGAGCTGTCTTACCGTTTAAGTTTTATGATAAAAATCGTAAAAGTCTTCTTTTCTCGTAAAGTTCAGGAAGATCATATAAAACGGCAACGATTAGACGGAACATCGTGCATTGTCAAAACTATATGATCAACTCGAGAAATCTTATAAAAATGGCATCGTACCAGGAAACAATCTCGTCTAAAATCGTAAAACAGTTTTTATCACAAAATGGCTCGGACAGTCTAAAAGCGCGATAAAAGTCCACTTGCGTCTTTAAACAAAATCCAGCCCAAAGATAGAATGACGGTTTTAAGATTTACTCGCAGAAAGAAGATAAATGTCAGGTTTGAAGATAAATGTCAAGTTTGAAGATAAATAGAAGGTTTCCGCAAAGAAAATGGAAAGATCGAGATAAATGGAAGATTCCTGATAAACTCGAATCTGGGCGAAAAGGAAGAACTAAACCGCCTAAGGAGGGACTATTTAAGGTTAAGGCAGAGGACAGAAGAGGGGGACGAATTCTAGACCTAGAAAGACGGCTGTTAGCTTAGGCGAATTATGACTTAGGTGGTTAAACCAGCAAGTCGGATCCTTAGAACGTTTTGTCGTCTAAGTTCCGCGATTCCTTTTGTAACAGCAGTCAATCTCTTTATCAATAATAGCTTTTACGCAAATTATTTATTTATACTTTATTCATCGATTTTCTGTTCATCTATATGTTAATCTTTTTCGTTTTAGTTGTTTCTGCAGAGATCCAGGACCTTGAGAGAATTAGGGTTTTCCCTAAGTTTCTATATTTGACGGAAAATTGACAGTGCGAATTTTGGTTCCCACACCTCTTTCTGTTCCAGACCTACGCGGAACTCTGCCATACGGGCCTCCGCATCATTCGCATTCAGAGCCTGGCTCATAATAAGAAGGCCCTAGCAAAAAAGAAATAATAGTAAGGAAGGCTGAAGAGACTTCCAACTATGCATAGAAACATATCAAAAGATGAAAAATCACTCGATTAATCATCCTTGACACCTCGGTAAACTCCGGAATTTGGCTGTACTCACCCTCGGGAAAATCAAAATCTACTGATCTATTGATACCCGGGTGATCCTCACCATTCACCTGGCTGTCAAGGAAATCTTCGAGTATGTTATCAGGAGTGGTATCCGCATCATCGGCCACACCATCATCAATAACCACGTACTTGTCCTCACAAGTTCTTGACCCATCCCTTCTTATCGAAGATTTTCATGGGACGAAGCCGTCCATACTTGACTCGACCTCATCAATGATCGGTGAATGTAGCTGACATCAAGATTGATGAATAGCGACCGCATGACGAACCCGCTTCATAGTAAAATTGGTCCAGTAGCATTTTTCGCCGCGAAGCAAACTTGATGGTAAGAAGACTTTCCGAGTACGGGGGAAGATGATTGATCACTAAAAAAAAAGAGGCGAACAAGTAAGATTAAGCCTCATCAAAAGATATGCAACATTAGTGATACCTTTCCGACCCCATCTGGTCCGGAAGATAGAGATACTACTCTCTTCCACTGAAGCACTGTCAACTCGAACGTAGAAAAAATGCTCTTTCCAGGCATGATAGTTCCACGATCGATAATTCTTTTTGGGGGCATAGCCGAACCCAACCCGACTCTCCCATGGGTTCAACAAACCCTCAAGATGGTCGACGTCAAGGATTATACCCCGGTCATAACTCAGCACCNGAAGATAGAGATACTACTCTCTTCCACTGAAGCACTGTCAACTCGAACGTAGAAAAAATGCTCTTTCCAGGCATGATAGTTCCACGATCGATAATTCTTTTTGGGGGCATAGCCGAACCCAACCCGACTCTCCCATGGGTTCAACAAACCCTCAAGATGGTCGACGTCAAGGATTATACCCCGGTCATAACTCAGCACCAGAATCACGATGAGATGCTTCAAACTACATGGATACATCTGACCAATCGATAATCTAAGGAGATGAAAAATCTCGCAATGACCTTCGAGATGGGGAACCATAGGTGACATTTAATCAAGAACACCTCATAATATGTGAAGTAGCCATATGGTGGGAATTCGGTTGCCTCTCAAGCCATCGAAAGACGAAACTCCACCTCATCCAAAATTCGGTGAGAACGTCGAATGGTGTCGAGACCGTTGGTACTGCTAAGACTCAGGAACCATCAGTACCGTTAGCACGAAACGGAGGTGGAAACCAAGTTCCAGTCCTGGGAGATCCGATATCGCCTACAGCCCTGATATGCTTTGGCTTCCTCAGAGTCATGCACCATGGGCTCAACCTCAAAGTGTTGCGAGTTGGATCCATCGAGAGCATGACGATCAGGAGTAATAAGGGAGCGGGAACTCCTTCGTGAAAACATGATCAACAGTCAGTAAGAGTGGGGAAAGAAGGGAGAACAATTCTCTACTTCTAAATTAATTGTGTGGAGGAAAGAGAGTAAAGAATTTGAAAAACTTACTCCGCATATTTATAGACAAAAATTCATCTTCAGACTTTTTGATCATCAAAGTTCCGCCTATCTCAACCAAGTCATACCACTCGCAAGAATATTCTGATTCTTACGAGCTGGGTGGGGGTAACTGTTGGGGTCAAAATCGGTTACGAAGGAATTAACGACCAAAAGTCTCCGCAAAAATATCAAGATTGCTACATGATTTTCTGAAGATACTTAAACTCACAACAAGACCATGTATCAAGGA
>CAKOAT010277377.1:174632-188228 GCA_932364175.1 Eruca vesicaria subsp. sativa | reverse complement strand
TCATCAAAGTTCCGCCTATCTCAACCAAGTCATACCACTCGCAAGAATATTCTGATTCTTACGAGCTGGGTGGGGGTAACTGTTGGGGTCAAAATCGGTTACGAAGGAATTAACGACCAAAAGTCTCCGCAAAAATATCAAGATTGCTACATGATTTTCTGAAGATACTTAAACTCACAACAAGACCATGTATCAAGGAAGATTCTCAGATCTTCGGACAAAGGAACTCCAAACAATTGGAAAACACAACGTTCGACTCGCCACTAGGCGAGCGGGAATAGCCGTCCAGCTCACTCGGTGGAGAGTGGACCAACATGCAACTCGCCACCGGGCGAGATGGGCGCACTATCCAGCTCGCCTGGTGGTGAGTTGGACGCAACGTCTGGCTCGCTACCGGGCGAGTGGGACAGCACTGTCCGGTCAGTCTGTGTGCATAATGGACACAATCCCTAAGGATCGTTGGCTCCATCATACTTTGAATCATGCTTGCATCGCTTCTCATCTTTGGAACTTTACGATAAGAACTGTGAGACTTGTTTTTCGTATAAGTTCTAGTTAATCGTATAAAACAGCAACAGTTAATGAAAACACCAAAGATCTCCTTAAATTTACGATTAACTCAAGCTTTTTTTATAAATACAGCATCGTATCGCGGACCATTTTCTATAAAAATCGTAACAATGGCTAAAATTGCAAAACGGCCTGAAAGGTCCTAAAACGAGATAAAAGCCCACTTGCGATTTTAGACAAAATCCAGCCCAAGGATATGATGACGGGTTGTCCCTTATTTGCAGGAAATAATAAATGTAAAGTTTGGAGATAAAAGGAAGTTTGGAGAAAAACAGAAGGTTTCCGAAAAAGAGATAGATACAAATCTAGGCGAAAAGGAAGGCCCAGAACCGCCTAAGAAAGGAGTATGAAAGGAGATGGTTTAGCTAAGTAGAAAAGGAGGATTTTTCAGACTCAGAGCTTTTAACCACCAAAAACTTAGCACTTAGAGAAAATAGGCAACTTTCCGTTTTTGTTATCTAGCTGCGTCTCAACCAGAGTTTTAGTCTTAGGTTGCTAGAACCACGGAACTCATCGTCAGCTCTTGTAGCCAAGGCTTTCACCTCGTTCTACCCCTCTTACACAAATTCAGAATAAGAAATCTCTTTGCTCTCTTTTTCGATTTTCATATTGTCTTTCCTGTTATTTTTGTATTTTGATTGCTTAGAGTGTGGTTTAGCAGATATCTGGGACCTCTGGGAAATTAGGATTTTCCCTAAATTCCTTAATTCAACAGAAATTGACAGTGCGAATTTCGGTTCCCACACCTAACTCGCCTTATGGCGAGTTGGACCACTCGTCTAGCTTCTCCCTCGTATCTTGATCAAAATGGTTTCCGTCTCGTCTCAATCAGAGTTTCTGCTGGGATTTTACAAGGAAAATAAGTAAGCTCAATGAGTCGGGACTGTACGCACCAACTCACCCTATGGAGAGTTGGACAACATCACCAACTCGGCCTATGGAGAGTTGGAACACTCCTCGAGGCTCTCTCTCTAATCTTGATCGAAATTGTCTCAATCAGAGTTTCTGTTAAGATTTTACCACGAAAATAAGTAAGCTCGACGAGTCGGCACTGTATACGCTAACTCACCCTATGGTGAGTTGGAAAAAATCACCCAACTCATCGTATTGCAAGTTGGACCACTCCTCGAGCTTCTCTCTAAAATCTTGATCGAAATTCTTTTCGTCGGGTCTCAATCAAAGTTTTTGTTGAGATTTTACGACGAAAACAAGTAAGCTCGACGATTCAGAACTGTATGCACCAACTCGCAGTATGGGTGAGTTAGATAAGCTCACTCACTCGACCTATAGCGATTTTGACCACTCCTTGAACTTCTCTCTCGAATCGTGATCGAAACGCTTTTGTTTCGTCTCAATCGGAGTAACCTTTGGAAATTTATGATAAAAACCGCAAAGACTTGTTTTCTCGTATAAGTTCGAATCGATCATATAAAACGGCAACAGTTGACTTAACACCAAAGTTGCCTAATCTTTACGAGAGATTTGAACTCTTTTTAAATCGACACCGTATCGGAAATTTTCTTTCAAAAAGATCGTAAAAATGTGTAAGTCAAAAAATGGCCCAAAGAGGAGAATATAAAAGTCAGGTTCAGATGATAAAGTCAAGTTTCAAAGGATAAACACCAATACCAAAAAATATGGATCGATGAACTGAAAATAAAAGACTAGTTCGAACCTAAACACAACCAGAAAGAATCAATATTCTTAAGGGGCACACAGACACATTAGGAGGAAGGAGAAATGAGCAAGCAAATTGAAGAAGAGGGAGGTACTATGAAATACAATCTCTTTGGAGATTGCCGTAACCTTTAAGAAACTTAGAATTTAGGTGGGTGCTCAAGCAAATTAAGTCTTAGGCCATTTTCCCTATCTCGATCTATTGTTCTTTACTTGTTCAGGTAGACTTTACAAACCGATCTAAACTCTCGCAAAAAAGAAACGAGTGTTGGGGTCAAAATCGGTACGACGGAATCAATGACAAAAACTTTCCGCAAAAATAAAAGATACGTTTTATAAAACACGAGAAGTTGTTTTATAAAATTCTAAGGACTTTATGAACAAAGGAAATACGCAGAAAACTTGGAGATCGTCATCTCGGAAGAACGAACAAAGCAATCGCCGATTACACGATTGTCCAAGTTAAGCGAAAAAACCGCAAAAAACCGCATCCGCCGTAAACCGCGAGCAGGTTCGACCGAACCAATTCAACGTACGACGAGCCGAACCAGCTGTTTCAGCTCGCCGTATGGCGAGCTGGTCACCTCAAAGAAGCTCGCCGTACGGCGAGTTGAACCAACCCGGTTCGGCTCGCCGTCGAGCTGACCGTCCCAAGCCTCGATCTCCCGCGTCCTTGATGTAAGGCATACGTCCTTCGATTCGATCATGCTCTGAACCATGGTCAAAACGTCTCTAATTTCATCTCGATCCGTCTTACTGTTCAAGTTTTACGATAAAAATTGTAAAATTCTTCTTTTCTCGTAAAGTTTGGGAAGATCGTATAAAACGGCAACGATTAGACGGAATATCGTACATTGTCAAACTATATGATCAACATGAGAAATCTTATAAAAACGGCGTCGTATCAGGAAACGATCTCGTCTAAAATCGTAAAACGGTTTTTATCGCAAAACGACTCTGACAGCCCAAAAGCGCGATAAAAGTCCACTTGCAACTTTAAACGAAATCCAGCCCAAAGTTACAATGACGGTTTGACGATTTACTCGCAGGAGGAAGATAAATGTCAAGTTTCTAGATAAATTTCAAGTTTGGAGATAAATAGAAGATTTCCGCAAAGAAAATGGAAAGATCGAGATAAATGGAAGATTCCCGATAAACTCGAATCTCGGCGAAAAGGAAGGACTAAACCGCCTAAGGAGGGAGTATATAAGCAGAAGGCCAAGGATAGAGTAGAGGATGAGTTTTCAGAGCTTTCACCACCAAAACTTAGCACTTAGGAATGTTTCCATTTTTGTTATCGAGCTGTGCCTCAATTAGGGTTTTAGTCTTAGATGTCTAGAACTAGGAATCTCGCCGATGGCTCACGCACCTAAGGCTTACTCTCGTTGTACCACTCTTACGCAGAATTTGGAATAAGATCTTTCTTGCTCTTAATCTCGTTTTCATCTTCTACTTATTCAAATCATGTTCTTGATTGCTTGTGTACGGTTCTCAGATAGCCGGGTCCTCTGAGAAATTAGGGTTTACTCTATATTCCTAAATTTACGTAAAATCGAGAGGGGTGAATTTTGGTTCCAACAGTTTGGTGCTAGAAGGAGGGGGGTCGGATCTATCTTACATTCAAGCCGCAGCACGCTCAATCGAGAAGCGGTGTCTAAAGAACAACCAACTCGCATCGATGGCGACAACGTTGACAACACACCAGCTCCAGATGTGTCTGCGGTTAACGCTAACGCTAACACTGAGGCCTTCGAGAAGATGCTCTCCTATTTCAACAAGAAATCGGAGGAACAAGAAAAGCTCATCGGTTTACTCGCAAAACAGGTTGAAACCTTAACTGCGAGCGCCCCGCGGAACTACTAGGATCCGCGGAAGAAGGCTCGATTTCGAGACTCATATTGATCGCCCCAAAACCGAGCAGGAAAATCTGCTGGACCAAACTCCGAAAAAGATAACCCTGACGCGACGCTGAACGAATTAGACAAATCTCCTACTCACAGACAGGAGACCGAGGAGGATGGCGTCGAAAGGGTTAACCTGGAAACAAACGACCAATCCGATTCGTCGGATGAGGACGCAGACGTCCATCCTAGCAGACGTCCATCTACTGTGCGCAACGCGCAAAAACAGCCGGGGAACGAACTCCAGTTACTCGCAGCAAATGCATATGAGGTCTGAAAACTGCTGGTGATCTAACTGAGAATCATGATCTCTGCGACTACATCACGAAAACGCCCGCAGCGGATCTCAAATTCACCATGCTACCAGCGCCGCACCCAAAAACGATCGGCTGCTATACGAATCTCGAAAAACACCTTTTATGGCTAGCATTACCGAGGTCAAGCTACCCGATCCGGGAAAGCTCAAGGTGCCAACTTACAACGGGACGACTGATCCCAAAGCGCACCTGCAGGCTTTCCAGATTACCATGGGACGAGCCAAGCTCAAAGATCACGAAAAAGACGCGGGCTATTGCTGTCTTTTCGTCGAAAACCTAGAAAGAGCAGCGCTTAAGTGGTTCGCCAAGGTTAAGCAGAATTTGATCGGGAGTTTCCGCCAGCTTGCTTCCGAATTTCTGAAACAATACTCGATGTTTATTAATCGGGAAACTTCCAACGCTGACCTTTGGAGCCTATCGCAGAAGGAGGACGAATCCCTTTGTGATTTCATGAGCAAATTCAAACTCGTCATGGCTTGGGTTAGCGGGATAAGCAACAAGCCGCCATCGACGCGCTCAGAAAATCGCTCTGGTTCAAGTTGAAGTTTCGAAAGTGGATAACTCTCGAGAAACCGCAGACGATTCAGGACGTGCTCCACAAAGCTACTGTTTACATAACCATCAAAGAGGAGACTAAAATCATGTCTGAAAAGCATAAGCTGGCGAAACCATCCACAAAGGACATCGCGTCTGAGCAGAAGCCGAAAAACAAAAACCCTCGTAACGACAAATACGTCCATCACGAGGGGCAGGATACCAAGGGGCGCAAAACTACGCCATCAATTCCGGATCGGAACAAGGACGAACTACAGGGAACACGTGGTCAGGGAATTCGAATTACGACGAAAAATCCTTCTGCGATCTCCACCAAACTCGAGGACACTCTACCGTGAACTGCAAAGTTCTCGGCGCCAGATTGGCCGCAAAGTTGCTTGCGGGAGAACTCTCCGAGATATCTAGCGTGAAGGACCTTATCCGCGATTCAGATCAGCCCCCAAAAAATGATAGGAACCCGCGAGCAGAAACTCCGCCTCAAGGGAACCAGTCGGGCAAGAAATGCGGACGAAGACAAGACAAGAAAGGTAACGACGCTAACCGCCGGAAGATAAATATGATCATTGGTGAATCGAAATATTACAGCGCTACCATCTCATCTATCAAGTCCTACCAACAAAAACCCGAAACCGGTTCGAGTTGGAACGTACCATCGGATAACACCCTAAAGAGAGTGATCTCTTTCGATGACAGAGAAACCGGCGGCATCGATCAACCGCACGCTGATCCTCTCGTCATCGACTTAGTCATAAGCGATTTAGAATTCGCTCGAATCCTGGTCGACACCGGAAGCACTGTCAACGTAATCTTCCGCAACACGCTGGCACACACGGAAATTGATTAATCGGAGATCGAGCCAATACCAAAGCCGTTTACCAGTTTCTCCGGCAAAACGGCTATGACTCTAGGATCGATCCGACTTCCGGTCGCTGCGAAAGAAGTGACGAAAATTGTCAACTTCGTAGTTGTCGAATCCCCAGCTATCTACAATGTGATTGTAGGAACCGAAATTCACCTACTGTCAAGATTACGTAAATAAGGGAATTTAGAGTAAAACTTAATTTCCTAGAGGACCTGGCTATATGCGGAACCGCACAAGAACAATCAAGGCAACGATAAATATGAAATAAGGATGAAAATAACGAGATTGAGAACGAAAAGAATCTTATTCCAAATCTGCGTAAGAACAGTAAAACCAGAGTAAGCCTTAGCCACGTGAGCCGTCGGCGAAATCCCAAACTCTAGCAGTCTAAGACTAAAACCCTAGTTGAGACGCAGCTCGATAACAAAAACGGAAAAAAAACCCTAAGTGCTAAGTTTCTGGTGGTGAAAGCTCCGAAAACTCATCCTCTGCTTCTCTCCTCTGCTTCTCTCCTCTGCCTCGTGCTTATATACTGCCTTCCTAGGCGGTTTAGTCCTTCCATTTTGCCAAGATTCGAGTTTATCGAGAATCTTCCATTTATCTTTATCTTTCTTTTTTCTCCCGTGGAAATCTTCTATTTATCCTCATACTTGATATTTATCTTCAAATTTGACATTTATCTTTTTCTGCGAGTAAATCGTTAAAACGTCGTCGTATCATTGGGCTAGACTTCGTTAAAGTCGCGAGATAGACTTTTATCACCTTTTAGGACTTTTCGAGCCATTTTGCGATAAAACCGTTTTACGATTTTATACAAGATCGTTTCCTGATGCGATGCTTTTTTTAAATAAGTTTCTCAAGTTAATTGCAAAGTTTGACAATGTTCGATGTTTCGGTTAATCGCTGCCGTTTTCTACGATTTACCCGAGGTTTTATTAAAACCGCGTTTTTATGATTTTTTAAGAAAATCTCGAGTAAATCGTATAGTTAGGTAATGTTCGGTGTTTCGTTTAACCGTTGCCATTTTATACGATTTACTTGAGTTCTTTTAAGAAAACAAGACTTTACGGTTTTTATCATAAAACTTGAACGAGAGGACGGATCGAGACAAAACGAGAGACGTTTCAACCGTGGTTCAGAAAACGATTGAGCAAAAGGACATATGCCTTGAGTCGAGGACGTGGAAGGTCAAGTTTCGGGACCGACCAGTTCGCCGTACAGCGAGATGTACCGGGTTGTTTGGCTCGTCGTACGTCAAACTTGGTCCGGTCGAACCTGCTCACGGTTATACGGCGGATGCGGTTTTTCGCGGTTTTGTGATTAACTCGGACAATAGTGTAATCGGCGTTTGTTTCGTTTGTTCTTCCGAGATTGACGATTTCCAAGTTTTCCGTGGATTTCCTTTGTTCGAAAATTTCTTAGAATTTTATAAAACGGCTTCTCAAGTTTTATAAAACGTATTTTTATTTTTGCGGAAAGTTTTTGTCATTTATTCCGTCGTACCGATTTTGACCCCAACAGTTATCACCCCAGCTTGAAAGAATCGTAGAGTTCTTGCGAGCGGTTCGAACTTGTTCGGCAAGTTTAGTAGAATAAGGCGGAACTTAATGGCCAAAAGTCCAAAAGTGAATAGTAAAATTTTTCCTTATAAGTATATGGAGCAAGTTTTGAAGTTCTTTACTCACTTCCTTCCATAACTTATCTAAAGTTCAAGAAGTTTTGTCTCTTCTTCTCCCTTTGAATCTTCTTCTCTCTTTTGATTGTTTAACATGTCTTCCGAGTGGAAAGTTTCGGAACGTGCTCATGCGTCAATCTTTGACCCAAGTGACCTCGATATTTCTGGTGGCTGCGCCCTTCTCAGGCCGATCTTCCTGCGTTTTCTTATGAACAAGAAAGAAACCGCAGAATATTGGTCAGCTTTAGGTGTCGCCGATGTTCCCCCTCCTGGCTTCTGAGTTCCAAAGAGACATAATCTTCGAAGGAATACGATTTGTTCCCCCAGGGATTTGAGAAATTCTCGTGCGGTCCCTGCATCGGTACAGTTTCGCCTCCCCGTATTGGGCATGACGCCGAAATTACACCCCCGGGTTATTTTACGTGTGTTGGGGTCAAAATCGGTACGACGGAATCAACGGCCGAAACTCCCCGCAGAAATATAAAAGGAATCGTTTTGTAAAACCCGAAGAATCGTTTTGTAAAACTCGAGGATCGTTTTATAAAACTCGAGGGCCGTTTTATAAAACTCGAGAATCGTTTTATAAAACCCGAGGATCGTTTTAATAGAACTCGAGAATCATTTTATAAAACTCGAGAATCGTTTTATAAAACTCGAGAATCGTTTTATAAAACTCGAGAATCATTTTATAAAACTCGAAGAATCGTTTTATAAAACTCGAGAATCGTTTTATAAAACTCGAGAATCGTTTTATAAAACTCGAAGAATCGTTTTATAAAACTTGAAGAATCGTTTTATAAAATTCGAGAATCGTTTTATAAAACTCGAAGAATCGTTTTATATAACTCGAAGAATCGTTTTATAAAACTCTAGAATCATTTTATAAAACTCGAAGAATCGTTTTATAAAACTCAAAGAATCATTTTTCGAAACCGCAAAAAAAAACCGAAACAGCCGTAAAACGCGAACTAGTCACGACTAGTTCGCCCATCGGCGAAATAAGCTGAACCGGCTTAGTTCGCCGATGGGCGAACTAAGAGGCACTCGACTAGTTCGCCCATCGGCGAACTAGGAAGCACTCGACTAGTTCGCCCATCGGCGAACTAAGCTGGCCGGCTTAGTTCGCCGATGGGCGAATTAGAGATTTCCCGGATATCCCGCGCCTCGATCTCCGCATTCCCTATTTGAAACTTGTGTCTTTCGACACGGTCGCGTCCTGAACCACGGTCGAAACATCTGCCGTTCCATCTCGATCCGACTTATCGTTCGAGCTTTACGATAAAAACCGTAAAACTTCGCTTTCTCGATAAAGAGCTCGAAGAAATCGTATAAAACGGCAACGGTTAAACGAAACACCGAACATTGCCTAAACTATACGATTTATTCGAGATTTCTCGTTGAAATCATAAAAAACGTGTTTTTAATAAAAAAACGTCGAGTAAATCGTAAAAAAACGTGTTTTTCATAAAAAGTCGAGTAAATCGTAAAACCTTACGATTAACTCGAGGAATTTATTAAAAACAATGTCAGATCAGGAAACGATCCCGTAAAAAGTCGGAAAACGGATTTATCGCAAAACGGCCCGGAAGGACCTAAAACGCGATAAAAACCCATCTCGCGATCTTAACGGAATCTAACCCGAAGATTCGATAACGTTTTGACGATTTACTCGCAGAAGGAAAATAAAAGGCAAGTTTGAAGATAAATAGAAGATTTCCGCAGAAGAAAAGGAAGGATAGAGAAAAATGGAAGATTCCCGAAATACTCAAATCCGGGCAAAATGGAAAGATCGAACCGTCAAGGCAAGGAGTATATAAACCAGAGGCGTAGGGGAGAAGAGGAGGACGAGTTTTCAGAGCTTTCACCACCAAACTAAGCATTTAGGAATATTTTCGTTTTCGTTATCGAGCTGCGTCTCAACTAGGGTTTTAGTCTTAGATTGTTAGAACTAGGAATTTCGCCGACGGCTCACGCAGCTAAGGCAACTCTCGTTTTAACCGTTCTTACGCGAATTCGGAATAAGAATCCTTCTTGCTCTCAATCTCGCTTTTCTTTTCATATCTTTCAATTTATTCATATTAATCGCGTTCTTGGTTACTTGTCGTTGGCTTTCGCAGAGATCCGGTTCCTCTGGAAAATTAGGGTTTTCCTAAGTTTCCTTATTTAACGGAAATCGACAGGTGTGAATCTCGGTTCCCACAGTTTGGCGCTAGAAGGAGGGGGGGTCGGATTACTCTTACTCATAGCCGCAAAACGATTGACAAAAACGATGTCTAGATGTATGAAAGACAAATTCGCAACTCGCAAAAAGACGCTGGTAAAACAACTCCAGCAGCGACTTCTCCTACAGCCAACGCTCACGCAAACGCTGTAGTACTCAACAAAATCGAAAACCCAATCGGGACTCTTCGCCATGGGAAGAGCAACGAAACAAGCTCACGATTTCTATCTCAGATCACTAAGGGCAACGATAGAATCTATCAAACCCCGTAGTGTTTTTCTTATTTCTGAGTTGGAAAAATCTCACGGGTTGAGCAAAAGACGTTTTCCGAGAACTTTTCAGAAAAATAAAACTTGCTCTTCCAGAAACCGCGTAACAAACCGTAGGTTACTCGCGAAATAAAACCTGGGTTACTCGCGGAAAAATCGTAGGTTATTCGCGGAAAAACCCTAGGTTGTTTGCGGAGAAAGCCCTAGGTTACTCGCGGAGAAAGCCCTAGCTTTACTCGCAGAGAAAGCCCTAGGTTACTCGCGGAAAAACCCTAGGTTATTCGCGACAAAACCCTAGGTTGCTCGCGGAAGAACCTTAGGCTACTCGCAGAATCGGGCAATACTATCCAGCCGAAAAGACGGTGAGTTGGCCAAGCAACCGAGCTTGCCATCTTGGCGAGCTGACCGGCTTTCCACCTCGTCCCAGAGGCACTGAATTTTCCCTGAGGGTCCGCACAATCCAACTCATAGCTATGGTGAGCCGGACCGTACTATAAACAATAATCGCACTGCTTTTCGTTTCGTCTCAGTCAAAGTTTTCGTTGAGGTTTTACAACGAAAACAAGATAGCTTGATCGAGACTGTGCTCGCAGACTCACCATTAGGAAAGTTGGACAAGCTCGATGGATCGAAACATCTCCATCTCGAATCTTGATCAAGACGCTTTTCGTTTCGTCTCAATCGGACTTTCCGTTGAGATTCTACGACGAAAACAAGTCAACTCGACGAATTGAGATCACCCGAGCCAAGCGTCTTAGCTCGTCGAACGTAGAGCTAGCTAGCTCGCCATACAACGAGCTGACCCGAGCGCCTGGCTCGCCCAAGAGACGCTGACTTCGCTCCAAGGGTTCTTACAATCCATATCGCCACACGACGAGCTGAAAGGGTTCACCCGACTTGCCTTACGTCGAGCTGAACCAATCTTTGAGTTCTCTCGAAGTCTTGATCGCGCTGATCCTCGTTTCATCTGAACCGGAATTTCCATCGAGATTTTACGATAAAACCACAAAGACTTGTTTCTTCGTATAAGTTCTAATCAATCGTCTAAAACGGCAACGGTTGACTTAACACCAAAGTTGCCTAAACTATACGAGAAATCTGAACTCTCTAAACCTGATCCGATTTTACAAAATTCTTCCACGCTAAGTCGAAAACATCCAATCATAAACACGTGATTGATTTTTTCGATATGCAAAGCGCACCTAGTCGGTCAAATAAAACCAGCAGTACGAAGAAACAAGAACACGAGCTCCGATGGTTAAGTCTTCTACCCGCTCCAATACTCTCGCTGGTAATTCGTCGAAGACCAGTAGGTCAAAAGATGAAGAACGAGGAATAGACGACCCCAAATCATCGATGAAGCTAAGGCATAACTCGCAAACCGATCCAATCTCTCGAACAACCGAGAAACGATCGCCACGCATTCAAATGTACTCATTTCCTAAAAGAAAGAAGGAGCTAGAGACGCTGACGTCGTCTTAAAACCGACTCGCTCCTAGAAGTTCTCGTAAATCAGACATACTCCAATTCATCTCCGATCCACCATGGTCTTTAATCGGCCCGGATTGTCGATCATCCAAATCCTTCAAACGAAACTCGTCTTTCTTCTTTCGCTGAACATTTTTCCTCGCATCAAGAAAACGCTTTCTAAAATAAGCGGAAAAATATTCGGACGATGCAACGCCTCGTCGAAATCATTCCAAAAGCAAACGACAATCTAAAAACCGTCTAAGTGCTAAAGACTGATCCAAACTGTCTGGGAAATAATCTCGAGGAATATACGGCATCTCTCGTCGCAATCATGCGGTTAGAAAATCTCTGCCAAACTTCAGAGCGAAACTCGATTATTTGCCGAAGTCATAAAGATCTTCTCAAACTTGATAAAACAAGTATAAGAGTCGAAATCATTAGGCATCAAAGCATTGATCTCATTTTCCGTCAAGCCAAGTAAGTCACGGAATAATATCAAGAACATTTGCGGCGAAAGAAAGATCGAGAACACAAAGCAGCAATAGAGAACACGTCCTCCCTTCTCGCTGACTGATCCTATTGCTGATCATGTGATTCATTCCGCCCGAGAAACCCGCTAAAACATTTTGCGACTAGATCTCGGTGAAATAACTTTTGGTAAAACTCCACGAGTGACTCCTAAAAAACTATCACCGAAGAATCAAAAATTAAGCGGAAAGGTTTCTCGAAAAATCTGCGGAAACATTGTTAACCCAATGCGTCGTGCCGATTTACTAAATTCATCACCCGTTACTTACGCGAGAAATCCTTCGTATAGTCAGGATCATGTCATAACGAAGTAACTGTCGAAAATGAACGTAACAGGTTGTGCGAAAAGTACATTCCTTATAGCGAAAACCAAGCTATACTATCCGGCGCTGAGCGACCAATCTAAACTTTTCCTCCTCGCGACACGATCCGAAAGATCTCGCTCTTTAGCCATTCGGTTCACGAGCATCCGCTCTCATTCCTCCCGACTACATCCGAGAATGAGACCGCCCCGCAAACGACTCCGCACGGGCTATGCATCGAGCTTCTTAGGATATGTCTCCCTAAAGTAAAAAAAAAAAAAAACAACAACTTCCATACAAAGGAAAGTTTATACAAAACTTTCACCGTGTAAATCAAACCTACAAAGGAAAAACATTTTCTATAAACACGGGCATACTTGGCATATCAAGCTCGACAAAGGCTACTTGGCTATTGTCCGATCGCGCTTCACTTCAATGCCAAGTTTACAAACCGACTCGACCCTTTCGATAGCACGAAATTGTCGTGGTCTAATCCTCTACCAAATACGACCTTGGCTATGCGACTGAACACAACCTTCACGCCAAGCCAATACATTCAACGGATAATGCAAACTTGTCGAAAATCGGCTAAGTTCTGTATTCTCGCGATTCACTCTATTCCCGAAGCAAGTTGCCCACAAAATCCGACGTGTAAGAAAACACTCGTACCAGATCTCCTAAAGCCGTACGAATCTCGGAAGGTCAACACTTCACAAAGCACCGTAACGAAAAACGCTTCGTTCGGGGAAACAACTTACACGAACTCTCGGTCCTAATTGCTCTAGCACAAATCATAAAACTACCTAACATCCAAACAGGAATTTAAGTTTTAATTGCGAATATCCGCAAACAAACCAAAGTATTCCTGCAAAGCAAGGTTAAGATAAAACCCTCGCAACACCGCACAACATCTTCAAGCCCGCAAACGTTCCGAACACGAAACGCGGCATATAAAATAAAAACCAACTTTCGGCACTGCGAGACGTCGCAGACGCCCGTAGATTAGTTTTTCGACATAAATACCTTCCTCGATAAAGTCATTTTCTTGGAAGACCTAACAGTCCGGCCGCGACTATAAAATTACGCAAAACTTCTTAAGGTACGTATCCTTCGCGAAGGCCAAAAAAACGTAAAAATTTATCGCCTAAAAAGTTTGTTGCTGATCACAACAAACTCGCTTTTAGTCCTAAACAAACTTAAGTTATCTCACAGAGATAGCTCTCGAACACCCGACACAAGGGTAATAGCT
>CAKOAT010277377.1:1460-174532 GCA_932364175.1 Eruca vesicaria subsp. sativa | reverse complement strand
AATCGAGATCCTAAAGGCATGTCTCTTCGTCTATATCTAAACGCTCACTCGATTTACTAAACATCCTAAAACGGGCAAACGAACAAGGCGATACACTAAGGGAAAAAGGAATGCGAGACGACAACTCGCGGACCTCCCTCAATATCAACTCATAATCTTCCCGCTACATTCATACGAATAAAAACACGCTCTTAAAAACTGATTTTTAATAAAGCCGCAAAAGTGGCAGGGACTCAGAGCCGCACACGTCCAGTCCGAAAACCATAACGGCCACGCTCGGCCAGACCAAACGGCCTATGAGGCTAGTCTCAAGGCCGGCAAAGATCCGGATGCCATCGACATCAATATGCTCGATAATTCCTACACGACATATAACTAGACCGTAAAGGTCTTTCTGGGAAACATGTCATACGAACCTTAACTCCGAAATGAACTACAAAAGGCTTGATCCCCTCAAAAGGGTACGTAGGCAGCCTTCACAAGGCGCAGCCCTAATCTTAAACGCTTTCCGCTCCCTGGAGAGTGGAAAGATCACTTTCAACGGACCTTTCCGACCATTAATTCTGCCTAACTTAACTAAAACTTGTTAACCACTCGCAAGAACCTTACGCTAAAGACTCAAGATTCTTACGAGCTGGGGGGCTAACTGTTGGGGTCAAAATCGGTACGACGGAATCAACGGCCGAAACTCCCCGCAGAAATATAAAAGGAATCGTTTTGCAAAACCCGAAGAATCGTTTTGTAAAACTCGAGGATCGTTTTATAAAACTCGAGGACCGTTTTATAAAACTCGAGAATCGTTTTATAAAACCCGAGGATCGTTTTAATAAAACTCGAGAATCGTTTTATAAAACTCGAGAATCATTTTATAAAACTCGAGAATCGTTTTATAAAAATCGAAGAATCGTTTTATAAAACTCAAAGAATCGTTTTATAAAACTTGAGAATCGTGTTATAAAACTCGAGAATCGTTTTATAAAAATCGAAGAATCATTTTATAAAACTCAAAGAATCGTTTTATAAAACTCGAAGAATCGTATTATAAAACTCAAAGAATCGTTTTATAAAACTCGAGAATCATTTTATAAAACTCGAGAATCATTTTATAAAACTCGAAGAAACGTTTTATAAAACTCGAGAATCATTTTATAAAACTCGAAGAATCGTTTTATAAAACTCGAGAATTGTTTTATAAAACTCGAAGAATAGTTTTATAAAACTCGAAGAATCGTTTTATAAAACTCGAGAATCGTTTTATAAAACTCGAAGAATCGTTTTATAAAACTCGAAGAATCGTTTTATAAAACTCGAGAATCATTTTATAAAACTCGAAGAATCGTTTGTTTTGAGTTGATATTAAGGGAGGTCCGCGAGTTGTCGTCTCGCATTCCTTTTCCTTAGTAGATCGCCTTATTCGTTTGCTCGTTTTAGGATGTTTAGTAAATCAAGTGAGCGTTTAGATATAGACAAGGAGACATGCCTTTAGGATCTTGATTCATGCCTTGAGACATTAGCGACCAGTGTGCTGGGTTTAGGGCAAGACCTAGGTTTACTCTCAGATTGAGGCTGTGCGATGACTAGTCGGATTTCATTCTGCCTGTTGCGATTTTAACCTGATTCCATACCGATTTAGAATCCGCGATATGTTCTCAGCTTATACGATTTGTTTGGTTGGAAGCGAGTATCTCACTGGGAACAATTTCTAAGTTGCCCGGAAGTGCTGACCAAAAGTTTGGATTTCTTTTATAGCGCTATTACCCTTGTGTCGGGTGTTCGAGAGTTATCTCTGCGAGATAAGTTAAGTTTGTTTAGGACTGTTGTGAGTTTGTTGTGATCAGCAACAAACTATTTTTAAGTGATAGATGTTTATGTAGTTTAGGCCTTCGCGAAGGGATTATATCTTAAGAAGTTGTGTGTGTTTTATAGTCGCGGTTGGACTGTTTGTTATTTTTGGAGAGGAACGGTTTTCCGAACATTGGCGACGTCTCGCTATATTCAGAGTTTTTCGTTTTTTCTTTCGATACGTTTGTTGAAAAAGTTCGAGAAATTTCGAGTTTGAAATTTTGGGAGTATATGAGTATACGTATACTCACCTACTCCCCCCACCCTTTTAAACGAGGGGGACGGCTGGTCTTGTTTTGCGACAAGATGCCTACGTACCCTTTAAGGGGATCAAGCCGTCTCATAGTTCAGTGTTTTGCGGGCACGTTGCCTAGTGATAGTATTTTTTGAGATGCATCGCGTTCTAGGATCTGGGAATTTTGGTGCCCTTCATGTTTGCGATTTCGTATGCTCCAGGCCGGACTACCTTTATGACCTTGTATGGTCCTTCCCAGTTGGCTCCCAATTTACCGGCGTTTCGTTCTGCGGTATTTTGGAATACTTTTCGTAAGACAAGTTCGCCTTCGTGAAATCTGCCTGATCCCATCGTTCGTTAATCAGATTGAGTTCGTCGAGAAGCATTAGGTTGTTTGACTCTTCTCTTTCTGGGAGCAGCCTTCTACGTACTCCTGGAAATTCGGCTTCTGCGGGGATCATGCATTATGCTCCGTATACGAGGGCAAAAGGAGTTTCGCCCGTTGCTTGCCTCGGGGTCGTGTAGTGTTACCATAAAACTCCCTCGAGCTCTTCGGTCCACTTGCCCTTTTTGGCGTTGAGGCGTTTTTTGAGGTCGTCGAGGATAGTTTTATTAATGGTCTCGGCTTGTCTGTTCCCTTGAGGATATCTTGGAGTTGATTTGGTCAATCGTATTTTCCATTTTTCGCAGAAGGCTTTGAATCTAGTCGAAATAAATTGAGACCTGTTGTCCGTCCCGATTTCGTATGGGACTCCATGCCTGCAGAGACTATGTTCTTCCATACGAAACTCTCTACTTGGGCGTCTTTGATGCTTGCATAAGAGTCGGCTTCAACCCACTTAGAGAAGAAGTCGGTTAGGACCAAAAGGAACAGTTTTTGTTTTGACCCGTGCATTGGCCCGACTATATCCATCGACCATCGCATGAATGGGTATGGTGTCGAGATAGATGAGAGAACTTCGGCAGGTTGATGAGTAGTTGGAGCATGCCGCTGGCACTTCTCGCATTTCCGCGAAAAATTCTCGCATTTCCGCGAGAAATTCTCGCAGTCTTTTACCATCATTAGCCAGAAATATCTGTGGCGCTTGATTTTTATTGCGAGAGATATTTCGCCGGAATGGTTTTCGCAGGATCCGGAGTGCACTTCCTGCATTATCCGCTATGCTTTCTCCCCTTGCACGCAAGTCATTAGTGGTTCGGAGAATCTTCATTTGTAAAGTTCTCCGTTGACTAAAACGTACCGTGCGGCCTGAGTTTTTATTTTCCGGGCCTCCCATTTTTCCGGTGGAAGTTCTCCGTTGGTTATGTATGCGAGAATCGTCTCCATCCAGGGATGACTAAATCCGTAATCGGACTGATCTTCGACTGGATGGTTTTCGTCGATGTCGTCATCCGGTTCGTTAATCAGGTTCACGACTATGGGTGGTCCGATGCTAGGGTGTTCGCTGAATTCGATGGGGATTACCCTGCTCATACAGGGATCCGAGCTGGATGCCAAGGCGTCTGCCTGGACGTTTTCCGCTCGAGGGATCCTAGTAAGGGCAATTTGATCGAACTTTGGGTTAGTTCTTTTACTAAGATTAGATATGCTTCCATTCTCTCGTCCCTTGCTTCGTATTCTCCGCTGAATTGGCTCGCCACTAGCTGGGAATTGCTGTAAGCGTGAAGGTTACGAATCTTCAGACCGTGAGATAACCGTAGTCCTGTGATCAAGGCCTCATATTCGGCTTCGTTGTTTGAAGAGTGGAAAATTAATCAGAATGACTGTTCCAATATCTCTCCTGTTGGGGACGCGAGTCGGATGCCGATCCCGAAGCCTTGTTTGGACGAGGATCCGTCAACGTATAGGATCCAGGTTGAATTCGGCACTTGGTTGGACGTGCTTCCTGTGGGGAGTTCCACTATGAAGTCTACGAGTACTTGCGATTTTGCACAAGTCTTTGCGCGATATTCAAAATCGTACTCACTCAGCTCGATCGCCCATTTCGCTAATCTTCCCGATTGGCTGGGACTATGAAAAATGGTGGAGAGAGGGAATGAAGTTGGTACGACGATGGTGTGAGATTGGAAATACGGTCTCAGTTTTCTTGCTGACATGACCACGGCCAATACTAGTTTCTCCATCATCGGATATCGCGTTTCCTTGTCCAGTAGTTTCTTACTTACGTAGAAGATCGGCTTTTGTTCGCCGCGTTCTTCTCGGATGAGGACGCTACTTACGGCGGTCGTCGATACTGCAATGTAGAGGAATAGTGATTCTCCTTCTACGGGTTTCGCGAGTACTGGCGGGGTAGCTATGTAGTGCTTCAGCTGTTTGAAAGCTTTCTCGCATTCTTCACACCATTCAAACTTTTTGTTCCCCTTTAAAGTTTCATAGAAAGGTAGACATTTTTCCGTTGATCACGAGATAAAGCAGTTAAGTGCCGCGACTCTGCCAGTCAGTCTTTGTACCTTGCGTTTCGTTCTAGGAGAAACCATCTATATTAGTGCCGTGATTTGCTTTGGGTTGGCCTCGATTCCGCGGTAGGTGACGAGGTACCCTAAAAATTCTCCGGATGCGACGGCGAATCGACACTTCCAAGGTTCAGCTTCATATATGAAGGTTGAGCCTCTCGAAACATTCTTGGAGGTGCACGAGATGATCTTGATCCTCGAGTGATTTTACAAGCATATCATCGATGTACACTTCCATTGTTTTTCCGAGCTGTTCGGCGAACATGCGATGGACGAGTCGTTGATAAGTCGTACCAGCATTCTTAAGGCCGAAAGGCATCACTTTATAGCAATAAGTTCCTCGATCAGCTATGAATGCGGTTTTCTCTCGATCGTCAGGGTTCATCATGATCTGATTGTATCCCAAAAAGGCGTCCATGAAAGATAAGAGTTTGTTCCCCGCGGTTGCCTCGACTAGGCGATCGATGTGTGGTAGCGGATAACTATCTTTAGGACACGCTTTTTTGATATTTGTGAAATCGACGAAAACCCGCTACTTTCCGTTCTTTTTCTTTACGACGACGGGATTGGCGAGCCAGTCAGGATACCGAACCTCTGTGATCGATCCTACTTTGAGGAGTCTGTCGACTTCGCTGTTGACCGCTTCGGCGCGTTCTGGCCCCAGTTTTCGTCTTTTTTGTTTGACGGGTTTGGATGTCGGGTCAACGTTGAGTTCATGACATGTGATGTTAATGTCGATTCCTGGCATATCTTCCGCAGTCCAAGCAAACGTGTTCGAGATCCGTTTCCGACATATCACGAGATCGGCATTTAAGGTCTCGCTCAGGTTTGCACCGATTTCGACGCAGCACTCTAGAAAAGCCTCGTCGATGCACACTGAGATGACGGGTTCACAGGTTGGCTCGCGTTTACCTTTCAATGCCTTGGCTGCTCGCAACTGCCAGAAGAGTTCCGTTTTATCTTGCTTTGGGGCGTCGTCGAGGGCTGTCGACTTCTTTTTCTTTTTGGAAGAAATGTCGATCAGCAGATTTTTTTCGTTTTAAATCCGCGGCGTAGCAAACTTGCGAGGTCCTCCGATTTCCCCATATGGTCTCGATTCCGCACGTAGTCAAAAACTTAAGACACATGGTGTATGTTGACGAAATCGCTTGCATCGAATTTAACCACGGTGTCCCTACGATTGCGTTGTAAGACATGGGTCGATCGACGACTTGGAGTTCGACGTTTTTCACTATGCTCCCGGTGCGAACCGTAAGGTTGATCGTTTCGACGGTCATGGTGATTTCTCCCGAGAGTCCTACTAGCGGGCTTACGTTTTCCACGATTTCGGATTGATCGATTTCCATTCTCTCGAGAGTATTTTTGCAGATGATATCAGCCGAGCTTCCGGTATCGACTAATATACTCGCGACATCCATATTCTAGATCGTCATCTCGATAACGAGAAGATCGTTGAGAGGTTTGATCGAATCGATCGTTGCTCTATTCTGGAACGAGATTTACTCGCCATTCAGATTAGGCGTGTCTTTTATCGTTTATTATAGCGATTATTGTGTAAGAGAATCCAACCCCCCCCCCTCCTTCTAGCGCGAAACTGTGAGAACTGAAATCCACACTGTCGATTTTTTCGTCAAATATGGAACTTAGGGAAAAACCCTAATTTTCTCGAGGTCCTGGATCTCTGCGGAAATCACTAAAACAAACGAAATCAATAGAATATGGATGAACAACGAAGAACAGAGAATGAAGAATTTGTGTGAAAGCTTTTTATTGAATAACAGATCGACAACTGTTACAAAAGAGAATTGCAGAACTTAGACGTCGAAACGTTCTAAGGATCCGGCTTGCTATTCTAGACGCTAAGTCCTAAATTTTCTAAGCTAACAGCCGCCTCTATAGGTCTGATTTTCGTCCCCTTTCTTTTGCCCTATGCCTCTTGCTTATATACTCCTCTCCTAGGCGGTTTAGTCCTTCCATTTCGCCCGAATTCGAATTTATCGGACATCTTCCATTTATCTCGATCCTTCCTTTTTTCCGCGAAAATCTTCTATTTATCTTCAAACTTGCCATTTATCGTCAAACTTGACATTTATCTTCCTTCTGCGAGTAAACCGTCAAAACGTTATCGTATCTTCAGGTTAGATTTCATTAAGATCGCGACATGGGCTTTTATCGCGTTTTAGGACCTTCTGCGCTGTTTTACGATAAATCGTTTTGCGACTTTGTACGAGATCGTTTCCTGATCCGATGCCGTTTTTAGTAAATTCCCCGAATTAATTGTAAAGTTTAGCTACATTCGTTTCTTGGTTAGTCGCTGCCATTTTTACGATTTACTCGACGTTTTTATTAAAAACCCATTTTTTACGATTTTTACGAAAAAATCTCGAATAAATTGTATAGTTTAGGCAATTTTCGGTGTTTCGTTTAACCGTTGCCGTTTTATACGATTTCCTCGAGTTCTTTCAAGAAAACAAAGTTTTACGGTTTTTATCGTAAAACTCGAATTATAGGACAGATCGAGACGAAACAGGAGACGTTTCAACTGTGGATCGGAACACGACCATGTTGAAGGACATAGGCCTTGAATTGGGGATGCGGAAGATCGAGGCTCGGGATGGTCGGTTCGACGTACGGCGAGCCGAACCGGAACGGTTCAGCTCGCCGTTTGGCGAAATGCCTGGGAAGCTTCTAGCTCGCCCAACGGCGAGCTAGTTGGGACGAGACTAGCTCACCGTTGGGTGAATTAGTCGGGACGAGGCTAGCTCGCCGTTGGGCGAGCTAGTCGGGATGAGGCTAGATCGCCGTTGGGCGAGCTAGTCGTGACGTGACTAGCTCGCGTTTTACGGCGGTTTTGGTTTTTCGCGGTTTTGTGCTTAACTTGGACGATCGTGTAATCGACGTTTTTTTCGTTTCTCCGAGATAACGATCTTCTGAGTTTTCCGTGGATTTCCTTCGTTCGGCAATCTCTTTTGGATTCATAAAATGATCTGACGAGTTTTATTAAACGATTTCTCGAGTTTTATAAAATGATTTTTATATTTTGCGGAAAGTAATGATTCTATCTTTTAGATTACGGTTTTTGACACCAAGAGACGGTTAAACGAAACACCAAATATTGCCAAATTATACGATTAACTCTTGATATTTTATAAAAAAAACCGCTAAAGACTTGTTTTTCGGAAAACTTCGAGTAAATCGTATAAAACAGGAACGTTAAACGAAACACCGAACATTGCCAAACTTTACGATTAACTCGAGATGTTTTATAATGGCATCGTATCGGGAAAGGATCTCATCTCAAGTTGTGAAATGGCTAAATCACAAAACGGCTTGGAAAGTCCTTAAACGCGATAAAGGCCCACACACGACTTTAGAAAAGATCCATCCCAAATATATGATGACGGTTTACTCATTACTCGCAGGAGTAGGAAAATGTCAAGTTTGAAGATAAAACAGAAGTTTTCCGAAGAAAAATGAAAAGATCGAGAAAAATGGAAGATTTCCGATAAACGCGAATCAGAGCAAAAAAGGAAAGACCAACCGCCTAGAGAAGGAGTATATAAGCAGAAGGTCGAGGACAAGAACAAGGGACACGATTTTCAGAGCTCTCATCACACAGAAAAACTTAGCATTTTGGCAACTTTCCGTTTTTGTTATGGAGCTGCGTCTCAACTAGGGTTTTAGTCTTAGGTTACTAGAACTAGGAAACTCGCCGTTAGCTCTTGGAGCCAAGACTTGCCTCGTTGTACCAATCTTACGCAAAACCGGAATAAGAAACCTCTTTGCCTTTTATCTCGATTTATATATTGTTTTTACTTTTGTTATTGAATTTTGATTGCTTGCGTGTGGTTAAGCAGATAGCCGGGACCTCTTGGAAATTAGGATTTTCCCTAAGTTTCTTTATTCACGGAAATCGACGTTGTGAATTTTGGTTCCCACAAACAATTTCCCTGCGACGGAGCCATCAGCAACACACCGAACTTGAGTTAAACTGCAAAAATGTAAAGGCGTTATGTTAGATAATATAGTGGTGAAACATAAAAGATAAAAATATACAGTACACACTTAGTATCTATCATGGAGAATCGAACTGGGATTTGATTGTCCTCAAAGTTCGGATTTCCCTGCATTGCTTGAATATCTCTAATATCACCTACTTCAACCATATCTCCACATAAGTCTATGACCTGTAAAAATAGTTAAACATTATCAGTCCGAATATCATTTGGCATGCTATAGAAGTTTATCTGAAAACTAAGAAAACTCATAAAAAACAAATTGCCATACCAACACAAAATTTTGGATGAGTTACACTCTGTCAGAGGCTGAATCCTTGAGAAAAGTGACTCGTGCATGATACTGATACGGTATTTGTTCTTTGTTGTTCGTATCAGTGAAAAAGAATGCATTAGGTTATAGTCGTTGAGCTCAAACCAATCACCTTCCTTTATATCAATTCTAAACGGCAAATTGACATTCCAAGGCAATGTTGCTTCAATTGTTTAGGGAAGTTAACTCAAACAGTATGAATTTTATTACATAATGTAAAAATCATACAAATTCTTTTTTTATTATTATTTTTTTTTAATACCCAGCATGCCCTTTTTTTATGTTGTAAGAAAAAACGTATTTACAAAAATGCCATCACTTTTTACTGCCACGTAGGCGAAAATTCGGCTCTACGTAAGTATGCGGCATGAAAATCAGCTGTAATACGATACGAACTTCGTTACGGCCGAGTTATAGTTACATTGCGGATGACTTAAAGAATGCAGCTGGCTTATGAGAAATAAGCTGAGTTATGTTCATAACTCAGCCTATTGTTACGGCTGTGATAAGGGTTTTTAAGCCTTAGAACAAATCAATGTAGTTCTTTAGATATCAATCCAATCATGAGTGCTAATAAACAAAGAGAATGCAAGTCATTGTATTAAGCTAATGCAATCAAAGGAGTTGTTTTATAAAGTAACAAGTAACTAGCAATGTAAGTAAACAAGAGTAACTAAAGCTTTGTTTCAAGAAAATAGAAAACCTATGGGTAAAGGTATTGACTTTGGGTGATCAAGTTACTATCTAGGGTGAGGTTTCAAGCAATCATTCATATCCTATAGGTCTAGACACAATTCTAAGCTAGTCCTTGGTAAAGGTAAAAGTTCATTTGCTATCAATCTCTAAACAAAAATGGTCATTGGTCTAAATCAATCAAGCAATCATTGAGAACAAATCTAGTAACCATCTAAACCTTCCTAACATGAAGTATCATATACCTTGTGGGCAGGAAATGCCTAATGATCTATTTTAGAAGGATTATGTCTAATCTAGCATTGGGAATAAGTAATAAGCATAGGAAAAGAAGGATCTAACACTAATCACCCTAGATCATCACTTAATCACCCTAATCACCCTAACCCATAAGCTCAAAGAGAGTCTACTCACTAATCTTCATGTTTAATCTTAAACCCATAATGGATAGAAGACTAATCAAGATTAGAAGAAGAGATAGACTCAAATTAATCAAGAAACAAAGATTATATTAATTAAGGATTCAACTTTTCAATGTGTTTTTTTTCAGAGAAAAGAAGATAAGTTCTAAACTTAGGCCTCCAATGTATTTATAGAAGCCTAAAAATGAGCATAAAAGTTGGGTCTTTTTGCCTGTAGCGACATGCTCTGGTCGCTACAGTGGTCGCTACAGACTCTCGGCTCTCTTCCTAGCAACATGTTGTGGTCGCTACAGCTCTGGTCGCTACAGGGTTAATATGCCTCCAGTAGATAGATCATAACTTCTTCAATACAGCTCCAAATGACTTGAAACCACTTCCATTAGAAAGATAACTAAATTTCCAATGTCTTCCCAAAATATGAGCTTCAAAATTTATCTTTAAGGTCTCCATCCATGTTCATCTTTAACCCTATTTTGGATCACAATGCTCTGAAACACCTCCATTCACTCCATGGCACACTCCAATACCTAATAAGGACATATGAATGCAATATGGACCTAAAGATGTCTAAACCTTAATCTATATAATGATTTATGTCAAAATGAAATGCTAAAACTATGCTAATATGGCTCATATCAGGCTGATTTAAATAAACCGGGCTGGTTTATGTGATAACGGTTGAGTTACGGTCACATGTTACGACTAACTTATACATCGGCGGGCTGATTTCTGGAAAATCCGGCTGACTTCTAGTTACGATACAGCTGAGTTAACTATCGCGGCTGGTTAAATGATCGTCGACAGGCTGAGTTATGAGAGGTTTTTACAGCTGAGTTATATTTAATCAGCCGTAATAAAATGGAGTAACAGTAAACTCAACTAAATTACGGCTGACTTATTAGCGAAATATTAATTACTAGGATAGCATTCATTTGCCGGCTGATTATTAGATGATACTGATGACTTATTGTGTTTCATCTTTGTTATGGCTGATTATTAGCAAAAGATTAATTACTAAAATAGTATTCACGTTTTGACTGACTTACGGTGTACTTGGTGGCTGACTTATTGTGGCTTACTTAAGTGTTCGTTTGGTGTCTGAATTACCAGTTTTCCATGTCATCATCCATGTCAACTTTTATTTTCCATGTCATTACTAACGTTACAACAATGAAATTATGGTTTATGTTATAGACGCCGCTCTCTGTTCTTCAACTTCTTGTTTTTCTGTAAATTCTTATGGATCCGGTAATTATTGTTTCAGTTAACTAGATTAAGAAAAACAGATATGTATTCACACCCGATAGTAGAGGATGTATAATTCTGCATGTAGATGAGAAAACAACACACGACGAACTCGCAAAGTCAAAACTCAATGATTACGGATTGAATGAGTTGAGTCATCAGATTCAGCTAAGCTACCAGTTCTCGAATAAAGCTTTAAAAACAATGGCTCACGACAGGCCACCAGTTTACGTCTCCAATACTCGTCAATCACAAATATTTTAAAGCCAAAGGAAAATCGAAAATTACGTTTATGTGTAGAGATTACAGAGAACGAGGATGATAAAATCAGCCGGAAAGACGGAGCGGGAGAGAAGAGTAATATATTATACAGTTTCAGCTGAGAAGCAGAAGTCTCAGAAGTTGAATCTAGATACGATGGTTTAGTTTGGAGGAGGAATACGACGACAATGAGAATAACTTCTCTAGATACGATGGTTTTAGTTTGGAGAAGGAACACGACGACAATGAGGACGGAGAAAAACAGAAAGATGTTGGAGAAGATGAAGAAGAAAGTGAATTTGAAAGCCGATTCAATATGTTCAACGAATCATATGGTGCGTCATCCGAAGATGATAACTTTAGCTCATACGTGTGGGAGTCGATTTCACCCTACTGTCAAATAAATCGTAAAAAAGGAAACTTCGGGAAAACCCTCAGTTTCCAGAGGAACCGGCTATCTGCGAGAACCGCACAACGAAAAATAAGAAAACGATAACTTTTAGAATTTGAATGAAAATAAACGAAATAGAGAGCAAAGAAGGTTCTTATTCCGAATCTGCGTTGAACAGGTACAAAGAGAGTAGCCGAAAACGTAAGAACTAGAAAACCCTAATTGAGACGCAGCTCGCTAACAGAAAAACGGAAAGATTCCTAAATGCTAGTTTTGGTGGTGAGAGCTCTGAATTTCGTGTGTGTTCTTCTGCCCTAGACCTCCTCTTTATATACTCCTCGCCTTGGCTATCCGATCTTTCTATTTCGCCCAGATTTGACTAAATCGGGAATTTTCCATTCTTCTCGATCCTTCCTTTTCTTCTGCGGAAATCTTCTATTTCTCTTCAAACCTTCCTTTTATCTTTAAACTTGACTTTTATTTTCCTTCTGCGAGTAAACCGTCAAAACGTTGTCAAATCTGCGGATTAGATTCCGTTAAGATCGCGAGATGGGTTTTTATCGCGTTTTAGGTCCTTTCGGGATGTTTTGCGATAAATCCGTTTTCCGACTTTTACGGGATCGTTTTCTGATCTGACGTCGTTTTTAATAATTTACTCGAGTTAATCGCAAGGTTTTACGATTTACTCGACTTTTTTATTAAAAACACGTTTTTTACGACTTACTCGATGTTTTTTATTAAAAAGCGCGTTTCTATGATTTTAACGAGAAATCTCGAATAAATCGTATAGTTTAGGCAATGTTCGGTGTTTTGTTTAACCGTTGCCGTTTTATACGATTTCCTCAAGTTCTTTCCGAGAAAACGAAGTTTTAAGGTTTTTATCGTAAAACTCGAACGGTAAGTCGGATCGAGATGGAACGGGAGATATTTTGGCCGTGGTTTAGAATGCGACTTTGTCGAAAGACGTAACTTTCGAATCGGGAATGCGGGAAATCGAGACGCGGAGTGTCCGGGAAGTCTCTAGTTCGCCCATCGGCGAACTAAGCCGGGACGCCTTAGTTCGCCGATGGGCGAACTAGTTGATTACTCACTAGTTTGCCCATCGGCGAACTAAGCCGGGCCCGGCTTAGTTCGCCGATGGGCGAACTAGAGAGTGCTTCTTAGTTCGCCCATCGGCGAACTAAGTCGGGTCCGGCTTAGTTCACCGATGGGCGAACTAGTTGCGACTAGTTCGCGTTTTACGGCTTTTTTGGTTTTTTGCGGTTTTGTAAAACGATTCTCGAGTTTTATAAAACGATCTTCGGATTTCATAAAACGACCTTCGAGTTTTATAAAACGATCTTCGAGTTTTATAAAACGATCTTCGAGTTTTATAAAACGATTTCTCGAGTTTTATAAAACGATTTCTCGAGTTTTATAAAACGATTTCTCGAGTTTTTTAAATCGATTCTCGAGTTTTATAAGATGATTCTCGAGTTTTATAAAACGATTCTCGAGTTTTATAAAACGATTTCTCGAGTTTTATAAAACGATTTCTCGAGTTTTATAAATCGATTCTCGAGTTTTATAAGATGATTCTCGAGTTTTATAAAACGATTCTCGAGTTTTATAAAATGATTTCTCGATTTTTATAGAACGATTTCTCGAGTTTTATAAAACGATTTCTCGAGTTTTATAAAACGATTGCTCAAGTTTTATAAAACGATTCTCGAGTTTTATAAGATGATTCTCGAGTTTTATAAAATGATTCTCGAGTTTTATAAAACGATTCTCGAGTTTTATAAAACGATTTCTCGAGTTTTATAAAACGATTTCTCGAGTTTTATAAAACGATTCTCGAGTTTCATAAAACGATTCTCGAGTTTTATAAAACGATTTCTTGAGTTTTATAAAACGATTTCTCGAGTTTTATGAAAAATGATTCTCGAGTTTTATAAAACGATTTCTCGAGTTTTATAAAACGATTTCTCGAGTTTTATTAAACGATTCTCGAGTTTTATAAAACGATTCTCGAGTTTTATAAAATGATTCTCGAGTCTTATAAAACGATTTCTCGAGTTTTATAAAACGATTCTCGAGCTTTACAAAACTGTTCTTTTTATATTCTTGCGGAGAGTTTTGGCTATTAATTCCGTCGTACCGATTTTGACCCCAACAGTTAGCCCCCAAGCTCGTAATAATCGTGAGCCTTTAGCGTAAGGTTCTTGCGAGTGGTTAACCAGTTTTAGTTAAGTTAGGCGGAATTAATGGTCGGAAAGGTCCGTTGAAAGTGATCTTTCCACTTTCCAGGGAGCGGAAAGCGTTTAAGATTAGGGCTGCGCCTTGTGAAGGCTGCCTACGTACCCTTTTGAGGGGATCAAGCCTTTCGTAGTTCGCTTCGGAGTTAAGGTTCATATGACCTTTTTCCCGGCAAGACCTTTACGGTCAAGTTATATGTTTATCGAGCATAATGATGTCGATGGCATCTTGACCTTTGCCGGCCTTGAGACTAGTCTTGTAGGCCGTTTGGTCTGGCCGAGCGTGGCCGTTATAGTTTCCGGACTGGCCGTGTGCGGCTCTGAGTCCCTGCCGCTTTTGTGGCTTTATTAAAAATCAGTTTGCGTTTTTAAGAGCGTGCTTTTATTCGTATGAATGTAGCGGGAAGAATATGCTCCCGAGTTTTATAAAACGCGATAAAACGATTCTTCGAGTTTTATAAAACGATTCGTTTTATAAAACGATTCTTCGAGTTTTATAAAACGATTCTCGAGTTTTATAAAACGATTCTCGAGCTTTATAAAACGATTCTCGAGTTTTATAAAACGATTCTCGAGTTTTATAAAACGATTCTCGAGTTTTATAAAACGATTCTTCGAGTTTTATAAAACGATTCTCGAGTTTTATAAAACGATTCTCGAGCTTTATAAAACGATTCTCGAGTTTTATAAAACGATTCTTCGAGTTTTATAAAACGATTCTTCGAGTATTATAAAACGATTCTCGAGTTTTATAAAACGATTCTCGAGCTTTATAAAACGATTTTCGAGTTTTATAAAACGATTCTCGAGTTTTATAAAACGATTCTCGAGTTTTATAAAACGATTCTTCGAGTTTTATAAAATGATTCTCGAGTTTTATAGAACGATTCTCGAGCTTTATAAAACGATTCTCGAGTTTCATAAAACGATTCTCGAGTTTTATAAAACGATTCTCGAGTTTTATAAAACGATTCTGAGTTTTATAAAATCACTTTTGCGGAAAGTAATGATCTCCCTTTTACAGAAGCTTTCGCAGACGTTGATTTCGAGAGTACGGTTTTCGACACCAACAGTCGCGAGCGATTTGCAACCGGTTATTCGGATGCGGAAGCTGTTCAACGGGCGCATGGTGATTATCGCGAATGTCGCGGGGTCGTTCATGGGTTATCCCTGACTCAGAATGAAGGGTATTCGTTTGCTAAGGAATCCCAAGTGCGATGGGAAGATTTNCGCGAGCGATTTGCAACCGGTTATTCGGATGCGGAAGCTGTTCAACGGGCGCATGGTGATTATCGCGAATGTCGCGGGGTCGTTCATGGGTTATCCCTGACTCAGAATGAAGGGTATTCGTTTGCTAAGGAATCCCAAGTGCGATGGGAAGATTTGAATCGGGAAAAAGATACGCAGTCCGAATTTTTCGACCTTAAGGTGCGCTTGTGGGATCAATGGAATCCCATCGTGGTGTCGCCGGATTCAGTTGAAGTCGGTCCTGGGATTTCGGATCTAGATGGCGAAGTCGATCAACCTGCGTTTGATGACTTTGATGTGTGATGTTCTTAGTTTTTTCGATTTTGTCGTTGTCTTTCCGTGACTGGCCGTTGGTGGCTTTGAATCCCTACCGCTGGGCAGTGTGTATTCGGATGCTTGATAAGAAAATATTTTCTAAGTGCGAAACTCGTTTTTTATGTTAGATGTAGAGGAAAGAATACGAGTTGTCATCTCGTACCTAACTCTTTGGTGTAAATCGTCCGATTCGTTAACTCGGGAGATTTCGATTTTCGCGAGTGTTTAGATGTGGGCGAAGAGACATGCCTTTAGGATCTCGATTCATGCCTTGAGACGTTAGCGACCAGTGTGCTTGGTTTAGGGCAAGACCTAGGTTTACTTTCGGATTGGGGTTGTGCGATGACTAATCGGCTTTCGTTTTGCCCGTTGCGATTTTAACCTGATTCCATACTGATTTAGAATCCGCGATAGGTTCTCGGCTTATACGATTCGTCTGGTTGGAATCGAGCATCTCTCCGGGAACAATTTCCCGGAAGTGCTGACCAAAAATTTGGATTTCTTTTATAGCGCGCTATTTTATCCTCGTCGGATGTATGCGGACCGATAGGTCGGTGCGTTTGTTTAGGACGGCTAGCGTGCTCGACGGGGCCAATCGCTGAGCGTTCGTGTTTTTATAGTCGCGGACGGACTTTGGGGAAATATTTTTCTTCGAGAATTTAGGCGACGTCTCGCGCGTTCTTTCCGAAAATATTTTGATATGCGAATTTTTGTAAAAATGATTGAGTAATTGTTACTGCGGAAGCGATTTTCCGGATTTACGTTTTTCGATGGTAGCGGAGATATTCTAACTTTGTCTTTATTAAAAATTTCGAAAAATTTTCGATTACAAAGTTAAAAGAAATTTTGTAAAAAATTTTTGGGAGTGTACGAATACTCGTATACTCACCCATTCCCCCCCCCCCCCCCCCCCCCGTTTTGGAAGGGGGGGTAGCTGAACTCGTCTTTAGGCGAGCTGCCTACGTATTCCTTTCGGAAATCAAGCCATCTCATAGTTCTGATTGTTTGCGCGAGTGTGCTTACTCGGCTGTCGTAGATTTCTCGATCGCTTCAGTCACGGGATCGATATCTTTGTCCGGGATTGTCTCCTCCGGTTGGGTGGAAGCGATGGGTGCGGAAACTTCTGGTTTCTCGGCCGTTGCTTGCTTCGGGTCGTTGTCTGCGGGCGGTGGCGTGACCTTTGCCCGTTTTGGTTTCACGATCGCGACCGCTGATTGCCTCAGCTTATGTTCGGCCAGGAAGTAAATCGCGATTGTCTTTGGCATCCCCAAATTACAGCGACTCCCGCAGGCGTCGGGAATTTGATGCCTAAGTGATACGTGGACAGAACCGCCTTCATGGAATTTATCCAAGGCGTGCCCATAATCACGTTGTAGATAGCCGGGAAATCGACTACCGCGAAGTTAACGATTTTCGTCACTTCTTTCGCGACGACCGGTAGTCGGATTGATCCCAAGGTCATCGACGTTTCGCCGGAGAAACTAGTCNCCCATAATCACGTTGTAGATAGCCGGGAAATCGACTACCGCGAAGTTAACGATTTTCGTCACTTCTTTCGCGACGACCGGTAGTCGGATTGATCCCAAGGTCATCGACGTTTCGCCGGAGAAACTAGTCAGCGGTTTTGGAATCGGCTCGACTTCCGAGAGGTCGATTCCCATTCGTGCTAGTGTGTTGCGGAAGATAATGTTGACCGTGCTTCCGGTATTAACCAGGATTCGAGCGACCTCTAGATCGCTTATCACCAAATCGATGACTAGGGGATCGGCGTGCGGTTGGTCGATTCCACCGGTTTCAGCATCGTTGAAAGAGATTACCCCTGTCGGAGAATCGTCCATCGGCACCTTCCAACTCGAGCCGGTTTCGGCTTTACGTTGGTAGGATTTTATTGACGAGACGGTATCGCTAAAGTATGGCGATTCGCCGATAATCATGTTGATTTTTCGGCGGTTAGCATCATTACCCTTCTCGTCTATATTTCGTCCGCGTTTTTCGCCCGACTGATTTCCCTGAGGCGGAGTTTGCGTGTTTTGGTCATTCTTCGGGACGCGGTCCGAATCGCGGATAAGATCCTTGACGCTAGATATCTCGGAAAGTTCTCCCGCGACTAGCTTTGCGGCCAGTCTGGCGCCGAGAACTTTGCAGTTCACGGTGGAATGACCACGGGTTTGGTGGAGGTCGCAGAAAGAATTCTCGTCGTAATTCGAATTTCTCGTCCACGTGTTACCCGTAGTCCGCCCTTGCTCCGAACCGGAGTGAATGGCGTAGTTATGCCCCCCTCGGAGATCCTGTCCCTCGTGATGGACGAATTTGTCGTTACGAGAGCTTTTCTTTTTCTGCTTCTGCTCGGACGCGTTATCCTTTGTGGATGTTCTCGTCGGCTTATGCTTCTCGGACAGGATTTTAGTTTCCTCCTCGGTTGTTATGAAGTCGGTGGCCTTATGGAGCGCGTCCTAGATCGTCCGCGGTTTCTCGAGAGTTATCCATTTGCGGAACTTCGATTTATACCAGAGAGATTTCCTCAACGCGTCGATGGCGGCTTTGTCGCTAATACCGCTAACCCTAGCCATGACGAGTTTGAACCTACTCATGAAGTCGCGGAGAGATTCGTCCTCCTCGTGCACCAAGCTCCAGAGATCGGCGTCGGAGGTTTCCGGGTTAATGAACATCGAGTACTATTTCAGGAATTCCGAAGCCAATCGACGGAAGTTTCGCCTAAGTTTGGCGAACCACTCGAGTGCGGCTCCTTCTAGATTTTCAACGAAGAGGCGGCAGTAGCCTGCGTCTTTTTCGTGGTCCTTGAGCTTGGCTCGTCCCATGGTGATCTGGAATGCTTGCAGGTGCGCTTTGGGATCGGTCGTCCCGTCGTAAGTTGGCACCTTAAGCTTTCCGGGATCGGGCAGCTTGATCTCGGTGATGCGAGCCGTGAAGGGCGTTTTCCGAGACTCGTACAGCAGCCGATCGATCTCGGGTGCGGCGCTGGTCGCGTGGTGAATCTGAGATTTCACCGCTTTTACCGCTGCGGCCGTTTTGGTAATGTATTCGCGGAGATCGCGAATCTCGGTCTGATTGCCAGCAGTTTTCCGACCCTGTCGTCGTTTGCTGCGAGTGACCGGAGATCGCTCCTCGGCGGTTTTTGCGTATCGCGCGAAGTCGAGTTCTCCTTCGTCTCCAGTAAAGGAACGTTCGGGAGACGACTCCGGCTGAGGACTGCGAGTTTTCCTTCTCCTAGGATGGACGTCGGCGTCTTCGTCCGTCGATGCCGTCGCCTTCGGTCTCCTGTTTGCGAATAGGAGATTTTTCCGATTCGTTCAGCGTCGTGTCAGGGTTTTCTTTTCCGGAATCCTTTTCTGGTATGTTTCCCTGATCGATTCTGGGACGATCCGTAGGAGCGCCGAAATCGAGTCTCCTTCCGCGGATTTTGGTAGTTCCGCGGGGGCGAATTGCTTTGGTTCTCGCAGTTAGGGTTTCGAGCCGTTTTGCGAGTGAACCAATGAGCTTTTCCTGCTCTTCCGATTTTTTGTTAAACTCGGAAAGCATCTTTTCGACGGTCTCGNTTGGTTCTCGCAGTTAGGGTTTCGAGCCGTTTTGCGAGTGAACCAATGAGCTTTTCCTGCTCTTCCGATTTTTTGTTAAACTCGGAAAGCATCTTTTCGACGGTCTCGGCGTTAGCGTTTGTAGCGTTGGCCGCAGGCGCGTCTTTTGGTAGTGGTGTTTCAACGTTGTCGCGTTCGTCGCGAGTTTGGTTGTCACCAGTCATCGTTTCTTCGTTGGACATGTTGCGGTTACGGTGTAAGATAGATCTGACCCCCCCTCCTTCTAGCTCCAAACTGTGGGAGTCGATTTCACCCTACTGTCAAATAATTCGTAAAAAAGGAAACTTCGGGAAAACCCTAAGTTTCCAGAGGAACCGGCTATCTGCGAGAACCGCACAACGAAAAATAAGAAAACGATAACTTTTAGAATTTGAAAGAAAATAAACGAAATAGAGAGCAAAGAAGGTTCTTATTCCGAATCTGCGTTGAACTGGTACAAAGAGAGTAGCCGAAAACGTAAGAACTAGAAAACCCTAATTGAGACGCAGCTCGCTAACAGAAAAACGGAAAGATTCCTAAATGCTAGCTTGTACTGCCTGTAATCGTGAACCCATACACTGAGAAACCAGACGTCAACAAATGCAATACGCTTGGACCAGAATGGGCTGGGATCTCGCATGGACCTTTTGATGAGGACTCGCAGAATCGCATTAACATGCTATGCAAAAACACAAAATCAAGTCAATATAAACAAATCTATAACTCAGCTGTAAAGAACACATAACTCAGCCACATAGTATACTAAACTCAGCCACACATGATGCTAAACTCAGCAACAAAGTATACTTAACTCAGCCACAAAGAATACTAAACTCAGCCACATAGTATACTTAACTCAGCCGTAAAGACACGTAACTCAGCCGCATAAAATATATAACTCAGCCGTAAGGAATACTTACATCATCATACAGCCATCCATATATTGGTTGTCTGGCCACTGTCTTTCAGTTACGATGATTCTGTAAAACTCACCCTCATGGGACACTGTTTTTGAAGCGGGAACGTCCTTATGTTTCTCTAGGTATTCCTTAAGTTTATCAAATTTTTCTGGAACAACCGGTGCTAAAGGATCATATATTACTGGTGACGGTAATAAATTATTTCTCATGCAAGTCATTCAATTGTCTCCAATGTGAGGAAAAATTGGTGCTGAAGGAGCATCATCAGCGAACAATGCACACCCAGTTGGAGATAACTAAACATTTTTGTCCCGATATTGATTTATTCTTTCGGATCTGATCCTATCCTCTTCCTCCTCATAAGACTCCGGAAGCACTTCGTTTCGTAATGCGAGAAATTTGTCAATAATATCCGAAAAATCACTGTTGGTTTGAATCTGTTTTGGCTGAGGTACAGCTACTATTATTACACCAGCACGCGTCACCCTTTTTGGGATCTCTTTCTTTAACACAGCCTTCTCTTGCTTCCTTAACTCAGCCGCCTCTTTCTTTTGCTTAGCCGCCTCTTTCTTTTCCTCAGCCTTCTGTTTCCTTAACTCACCCGTGTTTTTCTCTTTAACTCAGCCGCCTCTTTCCTATTTAACCCAGCCGCCTCGTTCTTCTTAGGATCTGCCTCCTTCTTCTTCAGATCCTTCTCCTTCTTCTTAGGAGCCACCTCCTTCTTTGGTAACTCAGCCTCTTCTTTTTCCGTCTCTTTAACCTTATCTCCTTTTAGTTTTAACTTTACCCTGCATCCGCGTCCTAAGGCTGGGTCCTTAGCAGGAGAAATACCAACGAAATCAACATCGTCAACCAAATTCTTTTCCACGGCCTTAGCAGGTGGACTGTTAAAATAGGCCTTAGCAGGTGGACAGTTAAAATAGGCCTTAGCAGGTGGACTGGTGCGACCTGGGTAAGCTTAAAATTAATGTTATGGAAGCCAATGCACGTTCCAGGAAGGCAATGGGTCATAGCAAGAACTAAAGGGCTTATTGGAGAGCTTATTGGCCTAATCCATGAAGTATTGGACCGAGAGAAGGCTATGGGCCTTGATGATGCCTTTATAGAGAAAGGAATGACTATGGAACAACATAGACGTCTAGTATGCAACCTAATTTACCAGGAAGTGGAGGTAAGGAATCTGGAAGGGCAGGAAATGAAATGGATGATCTGGTATGATAGAGAAATGGATCAGTCAAACCGACATGGGCAAGAAATGAGGTGGAAATGGAAGATGAAGAACCATAGCTGGAAATGGAACATGAGGAGTATCTTTATCATCCAAATGAGCACAAGGAGGAACTTGGTTGGATATGGAACAAGACGGATCGAGCCCAAGAAAGCGTTGTCAGAAAAAGGCCTTTATCAGCCCAAAAGCCGGAAGGACAAGTCAGCTAGGTTTATGATTGGCCCAAAAAGATTATGCACGACCATTATTGTCTATTTTAAATTGTTTCATTTTTATTATTTATGTAGACCCCTTAGGAATAGGTTTTGGGCTTTATAAACCCATTAGGAGTCGGTTTGGTGTTTTAAACCAATTAGCAATAGGATTTGGTTTTTGTTTTCCTAAACCACATTGGTTTAGGCTTAGAGTTTTCTATTTCTTGCTTTAAACATGTGTAGCCACGTTTTTTTGCAAATCAATCAAGCATAATTTTTATCAAAAGACTTTTCTGTCGATTTTTTCCTTGAGGAGAACTGCTTTCTCTATTCTGCATCAAGAACATTGAACTCACTTAAGGAGAGGAATCTCCTCGTGAACCCATCATAGACTATACAGGGTGATACTGTGTCTTTGAGTCGCAAATCAACCTCAGAGCAGTCCATAGCTCGCAGGTGAAGTCCATCGCCATCTTACATCATCCACCCGCCCCCTTCAAGTGATCTAGGGAGCGACAACCATTGTGTTGCAACTGGCAGTGGTATTAAAGCTTGACAAGGAAGGGTTATTTAATGAACAGAGAGATCCAACACTATTTTATGGTTTATCTAAGCTGGGATCACATGCCAAGAAGCCTAAGATCAAGGCTTCTATTAGGTATCAGTGGAGAGAAGCTCAATCAGAAGCAATTGGATCTGGGCTAAACAAGGAGCAGAATTTGCTTGCTTTAAGTGTGGCTTGTAATGAGCATAGTTCAGTGGAGCACTTAGGACGTGTGAAGGCTTTACAAGGATTTGTTTTTAAGCCTGGAGGAGATATAGACGTGCACAAAGAATTTAACATCACCCTGGTCCAAAGAGAAACAAAGAAGCTGAGACTGGACAGTTTATTCATCCATGAGGAACTAGATTTGAGGACAAATCCTTTTAAAGGAATAAGGAATGGTGGGACCTGGGTTAGCTTCAAATTATTTTTCTGGAAGCCAATGCACGTTCCAGGAAGGCAATGGGTCATATCAAGAACTAAAGGGCTTATTGGAGAGCTTATTGGCCTGATCCTTGAAGTATTGGACCGAGAGAAGGCTATGGGCCTTGATGATGCCTTAATAGAGAAAGGAATGACTATGGACCAGCAGGGACGTCTAGGATGCAACCTGATTGACCAGGAAGTGGAGGTAAGGAATCTGGAAGGGCAGGAAATGAAATGGATGATCTGGTATGATAGAGAAATGGACCAGTCAAACCGACATGGGCGAGAAATGAGTTGGAAATGGAAGATGAAGAACCATAGCTGGAAATGGAACATGAGGAGGATCTTTATCATCCAAATGAGCACAAGGAGTAACTTGGTTGGACATGGAACAAGATGGATCGATCCCAGGAAAGACTTGTCAGAAAAGGCCTTTATCGGCCCAAAAAATGGAAGGACAAGCCAACTTGGTTTATGATTGACCCAAGAAGATTAGCACGTCCAAGATAGTTTATTGTAAGTTTAATTCTGATTTTATTAAGTTTGAACCAATTAGGAAAAAGATTTGGTTCTTATAAACCAACTAGAATTAGGATTTGGTTTTCATAAACCAATTTGGTTTTGGTTTAGGGTTTTCTTTAGCTTAGGATTTCCTTTTTGCTTTCTTATTTATGTTGCACACGAGCCTCCATGTATCATTAACCATTATTCACTAAACTTATGATTTTGGCTCAATAATCGTCTCTTTGGGGACTTTCTTATCATTGTTCTTAGTGAACAGACTTTTCACTAGAAAGAGAGGAATCTCTTGTGAATCATCTTGGCAAAAGCAGGGTGCACCTGTTCCATAGAGGGCCTGTTCGTTTCCTCAGTCGACTGATCCATCTAGGTGAAGGTGAATATTGATGTTCGTTTAGTGTAATTAATCGGTACATTCAGATGGATCAGTTGGGTGAGTTTCTAAAACTCAGCTGATTTTTTTAAAAAAAGCTGGCTGAGTCTTCACCATACATCTAGCTGCACCTGATTCAGTCAAAAAAGGTTAATGACGAAAATGACCCTGCCACACATAAACCTAAAACCAAGAATCTAACTCTCATCTCTCACGTTCTCTCTCTCTTGGCGGCGTTCTCTCTCTCTCAGGTTCTCTCTCTCTCCGGCGACCTCCGGCGACCTCCGGCGACCTCCGGCGACCTCTCCCTCTGGCTCTCTCCGGCGACCTCTCCCTCTCCCTATCGCTCAGGTTCTCTTTTCTCTCTCTCAGGTTCTCTCTATCTCTCAGGTTCTCTCTCTCTCTTAGGTTCTCTCTCTCACCCTGGCGACCTCTCCTTCCGGCAACCTCTCCCTCTCGCTCAGGTTCTCTCTCTCTCTCTCTCTCTCTCTCAGGTTCTCTCTCTCTCTCTTAGGTTCTCTCTCTCTCTCTCAGGTTCTCTCTCTCACTCCGGCGACCTCTCTCTCTCACTCCGGCGACCTCTCTCTCACTCCGGCGACCTCTCTCTCTCACTCCGGCGACCTCTCTCTCTTAGGTTCTCTCTCTTTCTCTCTGAGATCTAAATTTTGTGGGTTTTTTTTTGTTTTGTTTGGAATCGTTTAGCGGTAATATGGCTAGCTATGTTGCAGCTACTACAGAGTTTGAGGATGGGGATGTGGAAGGATTGAGATCTTTTCTAGCTGTGGAGAGCTTGAACGTGAGTGTTGCAGCTGGTTCGTTTCTTCATCACTTGATAGGAAACAAAGCAAGTGTTTGATTCCGTAGTGTGAGTTCTTAAGATAGGAAACAATTGCATTTTTGCAGCAAACTTGCCTCTGTTCTGTGTGGTTTGTTTTTTCATTAAACTTATAGTCAGTATTGCAAAACAAGTATTGGTTCGCTTATTTTAAACTTATATAATGTGAGTGTCTCAGCTGGTTTGTTTCTTATGTTTTCTTCTATAGTTTATATCCAATAAGTTATGTTATGGGTTTTGTTTGCATCCGTAGATTGTTCTTCTTCAAGTCTGTAGTTTATAAGTCTATACTTTGGTGTTTGCCAACATTGTTTAATGGTGTCATGTGTCCCATATCTATTTTGGTGTCTAGCAGGTGCAAGAAGAAGCTTTCTCATTCTATTAAACAATGACATCCATCCCTGGTTCTGATGTGAGTATCTTACACTCTTAGTTGATTTCGATTTTGTCAAATGTTTTTCTTATTATGTTGAATTTTCAAATAAGAATCTTATATGGAGTGACGAGCAAACACGGTTCTTTCTTCAACAAGACTTGATGAGAGTCTGAAAGGAAACATAAGAAAGCAGATGGTTAATGAGGCTGGGAGACAGGTGATCATGGATAAGTTCTATGAGGCATTTGGTATAAAAATTCCATGGAGAAAATTTGGGATAAAGTATAATACTTGCAAGAGGCAATACGACTCTTTAAGAAGTTGACTCGGAACAGAACGGGGCTTGGTTTTACTTCAACTGGATCCATCGACATGAGTGAGGATTGGTGGAATGAGCGATGCAAGGTACAAGTTCTATGATCCTTTTAACTTTACTTGTTCAGTTTTGATTGTGTTGTTGGAAAATAATGATTTGATGATGATTCTGTTTTAACATATTTATATAATATAATTTTCAACTTAATATCCCTAACTATTTTGTTGTTCTCACTTTGAATTTTCTTGTTTCAGAAGTGGCCTGGTGCTAGAAAATTTAAAGAAAAGCCGATAGCAAACATGGATTTGATGGAGAAGTTATTTGGGACAGCTTATATTAGTGGAGGTGAAGGCTGGTCTGCTCAGCAAGGTGAAGAGGTTTTAGACACAAAGCACACAGATCATGATGATGAAGATGATGCTGAATCAAGGCGTGATGTCCCTACTCAAGAAGCTGTTAGAAATGAATCAAGGCGTGGTGTCCCTACTCAAGAAACTGATGTCGCATCTGAATCAGGGAATGTTGGATCAAAGAATGTTGGCCCCTCTTCTTCTAGGTCAAAGGTTAATAAGAAAAGATCAAGGTCTGTACAAGCAGGACAAGCTGTGGCTGATGTGATTAGGGAGAGTGTTGAGTCTAGAGACAAGATTCTTTCTCACAAGAATCATTTGATAGAAAACCATCCTGAGTTTACTTGCAATCAACTGCGAGCTATGGAGGTTCTTCACTCTCTGCCTGCTATAAGGATGTGGTCTCCTCTATACAAGGCCTCCATTAACCACCTCAAACAAGAAGCTGCAAATCGCCAGACCTTCTTGTTCTATGGAGATGATGAGAACAGGGTTCTCTACTTGGAATATGCAACTGGAGAAAGCAGAGATGCATGAGGAGCTGTTTATGTTTATGTCTTTGTTTTAGTTTATTATAAACTCTAGAATGAATCTTGTTTTAATGACTATGTTTATGATAATATTTATATGAGTTTCACTTTGCTAAAATGTGTGTTTATATTTATTTTGAAGTAAATGAAACTCTAGTGGATAAGTAGATCCTACAAGCAGCTCTTACACTTCTAGCTTAAAGTCTCCAAGATACAATGATGTATAGTACGGTATGTTTACTCTTTTCTCTCAGTCTCAGTCTCTTTTCTCTAAAGGTTGTATTCGCAGAATATTGTATTGTTATTTCGGTTTGTTTGTGTGATGTTATAGTAAGAAATCAAGACAGAGTATGATAGGAAGATCATGTCTCTCTTTCTCCATGTTTTTGCTTTTCTTAGAAACTAGACAGATTCCTTTTAATTTAGAATCAGAGACTGTCTTAAGCTCTTTTAGTTTATATTAATGTTTTCTGTCTGATGGTTGAATGTTTTATATGTGGTTTCAGGACACGTTTAGGTTCTTAGTTGAAGATGATGACATGGATTTGATACTAGATGAGGAGAAACACATGTTTGCTCTTGTAGAAGAAACGTATGGAGTGGCAGAAATAAATACTAACAAACAGTTAGGGAAAACAAACCCAGGTGGAGGTTGGCGCCGTGTGAAACGTCTCATGAACGAATCTGAGGTACAATTTCTTCGCATGAACCAAGCAACGTTTAAGAGTTTATGTAAGATACTATCAGAGAAGTATCAGCTAGTAGAGTCTTGCCATATTTACCTAGAGGAGAGTGTTGCAATGTTCTTAGAGATGGTTGGACAAGATTTAACTGCACGAGCTTTAGCTGAGAGATACCAGCATTCACTTGACACAGTGAAAAGGAAATTAGATGAGGTTTTAAGTTCTTTGTTGAAACTCGCAGCAGACATTGTGAAACCTGGAAGGGATGGGTTTGCAAGTACTAGTCCTATTCTAGTAGATGATCCTCAATATTATCCTTTTTTTAAAGATTGCATAGGTGCTCTAGATGGAACTCATGTGCCGGTCCGTCCTCCTTCTGAGAATGCCGAACCATTCAGAGGTAGAAAAGCAGAAGCAACTATGAATGTCTTAGCAATATGTAATTTCAATATGAAATTTATATATGTTTATGTTGGGGTTCTTGGGAGAGCACACGATACAAAAGTGTTGACACATTGTGCTAAAAAAGAAGCTTCTTTTCCTCATCCTCCATTTGGAAAGTATTATTTAGTAGACTCTGGATACCCAACTAGAACTGGTTACTTAGGACCTCACCCTAGAACTATATATCACCTTGATTTGTTTGTTAGAGGAGGACCACCTACAAACAGCAGAGACTATTCAACCGAAAGCATTCTGGTTTGCGTTCAATAATAGAGAGAACATTTGGAATATGGAAGGCTACATGGAGGACTCTTGACCGCAAGCACCCTAAGTATGAGCTGAAGAAATGGGTGAAGATTGTGATATGAGCTAAATGTAAGTTTTTTTATGTATTTGCTTTTATATCATCATTGGGCGAACTAGCCGGGACGAGGCTAGTTCGCCCAACGACGAACTAGGCGATAAGAACCCGCGAGGCAAAGTCAGCGCCTCTTAGTTCGCCGTTGGACGAACTAGTCGGGACGAGGCTAGTTCGCCCAACTGCGACCTTGGTTTCTTTTGCGGCTTCTCCAGTCTTCTTCTTGAGATCCTCCTTAACTTTATGGAGAGACTCTCCGAGATTCTTCGCTTCAGCCTGGGACCTCACTAGATATCTCTTACCGCGGCCCTAAAACATTGCGACGAACTCGTCGACAGTGACATAGCCTATAAAGTATCAGGGACATTGGAACAAGATTGATTAACTAAAGGATTAACCTTGGAATTGGCATCCACAATCTTGGCATATGCCTCCCTTTCCTCAAGATAAGCCGGAGGTAGAATAGAAGGATACGGAGCCGATGTACTGCAGCTTCAAAGCGACAACCATCGACGCTTGGGTCATTTATAGCAGTGTCTTCTTCCGAACTAGGACTCAGATAGAACGGGGATCCCCCCGAATCCCCCGTCGACGCCAGAGAATAGAATTGGGATCAAAGTCGAATCCTCGAGGTCTCTGCTCTCTGTGACATGAATCCGGTTCCTGAAAGATGACCATCTAATCAACTGCGTATCCGACCTGGCAGGAGGAGGAGGATCTCTAGAAGGACCCGCGACATCCTTGAGTTGATCGAGCGACTGGTAATAGCCGGTTCTTGATCGGTCCCATACGGCAGCAAGAAGGCGGTGAAGATGCGTTCGACGTTGAAAGATGACCGATCCGGCCGATCTCGTCGTAACATCTTCAATAGACCGTGGAGCTCGTCTGACATCTGAGAGTTCCCAAAATGCACTAGAAAACCATAAAAAGACTGCAGAAGTCAGATATTAAAGACAAACAAAATAGGGTGCATGTGTCTGAACCAACCTATATCGACAAACCAAAGTCGAGGAATCCTCGCGAAGTCGAAATCACCCATTGATGAATGATTGACCTTGAAGACAAAAACCTTCTCTGGCCAAACTTGATCACGGTATGGAACCCCCTAGATAACATGGCGTCCTTCACGCGGCGACATAAGGAAAGTCTTCGGGCTTTGATTGTTCCACTTCAACAAGCACAAGTGGCGTAGCTCCTCTAAACCAAAGCACAAACCCTCCTCGCGAGTTCTAACCACTAGTGTCAAGAGATGCGCTAATTCTTACTTATATTTCAAGTATTGTGCAAAGAATCAGGAAGAAAACACCGCAAGACTCGAAGAATGTGAGATACGCTCCGCAAAACCCCTCACGAACGGTTTCGGGGGTCTCTAGCGTAGTAGATAGTTCAAGCTTGACGCTCCGATCGACACCACAAGTCAAATATAAAGCTTCAAGATCTTCAGTAGTTGTCGTCGGAAGAGGGAAAGTGAATCTCGCATCCATCTTTGCTCGAAGAAAGAAAAACGCACAACCAAGAAATTTCGGAGAGAAAGAAAAAAAAGTTAGGAGAGAAACAAAAGACTCTCGTATTTATAAGGCAATCCACCGACATCAAGAAACGGCTCTATCATTAATGAGGAGATAATGATTAGGTTTTGCATCGAAAATGGCACAAGTAGCCGTTAGAGACACACGCCAACGGTCCGTCGATAGGGAGAAGGCACGTGTCGGGTTTCTGCACCGCGGAAACCAAACTGTCTCTTATCAACTGAGTCCGAGCAAGCCATCTTAATCTTTTAACAAAATAATAAGATTGAGGGACAAATTTTGGACCCAATTTTGGCACCTATCTGAGTAGGCCCAAGCCCATCAAAAATTACCATGAACTCAACGTCAAACCAGACTCTGCGAGGTCGAGATGATATCCCGGAAACAATTAGAGGAGGAGAGGATTATAAAAGGGAGATAGAGTGGAGTACAAAGGACACGGAAAAACCCTAGAGCTATTCATTAATCACATCGACCTCACTCTATAGATTTCTAGTTTGCTTATTGCTTCTACTTTTCGTTGTTGTTTCTGATCATGTTCATCATCTTGTAACCGAATTCCATATTCAATAAAAGTCCATTTTTGTCAACCGAATTCCAATTGTATCATTGTGTTTAAGAGCATTGTTGCCCACATCATTCGTCTTCTACTGATTAAACTCTCAATCTCTACAAAATACTGAGTGTGGATTTTAGGATCTACAGTACTTACTTATATATCATTCTCTTCAAACAAATTCTGGAAAACCTCATTGTAAACTACATTCATGGTTGAACTCTATGGTTCACCATTTTTATATGTAATCAATATCTTTAACCCTTTCCTGGACTTCACTCGACACACGGCCACATACAATTTCCTATGCGAAAACACTGGTCTAGGTAGAAACAACCCCACTTTCACTAGTGTCTGACCCAAACTTTTATTAATTGTCATGGCAAAACCAACTTTTAAACAAAATTTCCTACACCTCATTTTGAATGGAAGCTTAGAATCTGTAGGCGTAATAAGCATACGATGTAAGAAGACCTTCTCACCCGCTTCGAGAATATGATTCGGACTTGGGTTATTTACAACCTGGTCTCGTTGCACAAACCTTCTGTAGTATCAAGATTCCTTAATAACATCACGGGTGTACCATTCCTCAGCCGTAAAGAACGATTAGGTAAACCTGATGTTTTGATACTATTAAGAAATTCAGGTGTGAACACCGAGTCATCTTTAGATTTCTTATCAGCCGGATCAATACTCTCCGAAATCAAATATATTCTCTCATCCCCTGCCTATAGCATAAGATAATAGCATAGAGTATCAGCATCAAAAGAGCTATATTTCTTTTTAAAAAAAATTGAGGTTAAAGATATAAAAAGATTAGATACAAAGATGATATTACCATACAGGTGGTCGAGCATGTAGTTGTTAATGACATCGACATCCTCGTTAGTTGGACACATGATGGCTCTCTATCTCTCGGAAAAATATTGGGTCTTTCGAATCTTTGAATGCTGTCCCATAAATCATCACATTGTGTAATCAAAAGATCTTCAGGAATGTCAATCACAATTTATCCACTGTTTGGCTCATTAGTCTTTCCATCTCCTACATCCAATATCCATTTAGAAAATTTCATAATCTCCTCAGCTGCACTATTATCTTGTTCTGAAAAAGCCTCATATTTTTGGTTAACTGCAAAACTTTGCAGTGTTTCCACAAATATGAAGAGTTAAGAGCAGCCATAACAATGTCAGCTCGATTTCCCTTAGGAATAACTGGTAGTATTTGTCTGAAATCACCTCCAGAGACTACAACGTTACCACCGAAAGGAGTTTCATCTGTAGTCTTCATAATGTCACATAGACTACGATCTAAAGCTTCAAAGCAGTCTTTACTCATCATAGGTGCTTCGTCCCAAATAATAGCTGAAGCCTTAGATATTAATTCCGCTTGATCACTACCTGGTTGGATTTTGCACGTTGAGAATTCATCGGGGTTTATTAGAATGCTGAATCTGGAATGAGCAGTTCTTCCTCCTAGTAGTAATAAAGCTGCAATTCCGCTAGAAGCAACATTAAAAACAACATCCCCTCTTGAAGAATAGCAGCGGAAAGAAGATTCCAGATAAACGTTTTCCCTGTTCCGCCATATCCATATACAAAATAAACTCCTCCGGATGACGTATTGACAGAGGCCAATATCTCTTTGTAAATTGTCCTCTGCTCATCTGTCAATTGTCTAAACAATTCCTGATGTCGTATGCACAACTCTTTCTGCGGGTAATTCAGCTCATCTTGGAGAAGCTGATTATCATGTGCATATTGATCATTATCAATTTGCTGTGGCCTCGTTTTCCATCGTTCCAAAGATGTATTTTTTGCGCAACAAATTATCTATCATCATTAACGTGATATTTTCAATCTGTTCTTCGGTCATAATGAGATCTGTAAGCATTGCACGACTCAATTAATAAATGATTAGTGATGTACAGTTTTATTTTTTAGATAAAGTAAAACATACTTGGATTTTGCCTTTGTCCGTTCTAGATAGAGAATGACTTCTGATAATATGTCATTCGTTGATTCCCAAACCAATTTTGGCGTCGAAAGCTTTTAGATAATAACATCAGTGAAAATAGATTGCAAACATAACTTCCTCTTGCCCAGAAACTATATTCCTTTAGACCTTCAATATATTCTTTGTCATCATCCAACAAACCAAGCTTATAACATGCGTCCTCAAAACTTGGGTAAGGAACTCCATCTACTGTCTTGATGTCATCATAATACCTTGGACCTTTAATCTTATTAACGAATACCCTCAAATAATTAAGTTCTCCGGCACTTGGAGAAACATCTGTCAACCTTCCAATCGCAAAACCTTTTTTCGTGGTTTCCAAATGAATGCCATTGCATCATATATAAATTTTGTAGGAAGTTCGGCATAAGTGAGAAGTCTAGCTTCTGGATATTGCTCGCAACAATCAAACCAAACTAAAAACATGGTCTTTGTAGTCTTAGCCCGAGCCATAACTGTTTCCACTGTATCACCCTCCCTATAAATTATAGGTTAATCTTCTTCTAGATGAAACATAAGTTTCTCAACAGGTGTAAGCGTTTGAAAGCCAATAATTCTCCATGTTGCTTCGCAAGCAGATATGTATCGAAAATTTTAAAAACATACACATTAGACGTGTATGATAGTAATGAACTATACTAATCAAATTATATGTAGGATATGATCATTTTACGAAAGTATAATGCACAATAAGCAAATGCATAACCGTTTTTTCGATATTTAATGTTTCACCAGAACAAAGTAATATACCTAGCATCGAATTTTTTTTTAATTTCATCAACGGTTTCTTCCTCACGAACCTCATTTGTGTTGACATTTTATCCAGAACTAATAGCAGCTGCAGCCTCAGTTGTGTAGACATTTTCTCAGGAATTAGTAGTAGTTGCATTCGCTTCCTCGGCAATTGAATCACCATTAGATTTCTGAGTAATTGTTGCAGTTATACAATCATGTCCTTTGTTGATGTACTTAAATAGGTACTTAATAGATCGGGACTGATTACACCACTCGACATTAATATGGGCATTGTGTCCAAGAAGCCGGTTTTTGTTATAAGTAACCACAAACCTGTTATCACACTGAATCCCTATTTTCTCCACGAAATCACATTTTCTCTTCTCCGGTACATAGGATAGCCTTGGGAATCAACTGTTGTTTTCTCCACATTCTTTCTAGGAAAGAATTTTGAACACTTTCCATCTTCCATGCACGGAGAATCCTTTTTAATAACACCGCATGGGCCATGAATCATAGTGTCTCTCACGATTTCATACAATCTAGATTCTTCACTTTTATCAGGAATCTCAGCATATATTATGCGATCAATATCCTCAGCTTGTGAAAATTTGTCTTTTGGATCCATGAGTAACAAAATATGAGCATGTGGAAGTCCTCTTTTCTGAAACTCGATCGTATACATAGCTAAAATAAAGACATTAATCTATATAAGTATTCTAAGAAATAATCTTAACAGTAAAGGAATTTAAAACTGATTATTAGAAACATATAAAGAACACTTACCAAATGCTGTTTTTCCAAACAAATGTTTCTTAGTTAAATTATCCATCAAGCTATCAAGCTTAATTTTGAATAATGTGCAACACAAATCTGGCCTAACCTCAGCTCTCAGATTATATTATGCAAATTATCGTGTAAGCTCTGGCCATTTAGGGTTACAGGTGAAAGTGATAAATAAATCTGGAAATCCATAATACATATAGTCATCGCATCCAAATACATTTGGTGCATGTATCGAGGACCTCCTGTGAAAGATGAGGGTATGGTGATACGGTTTCCTTTGATGGGAAGAGAAGAAAAACCCTGATTTGCAGCAGCTACAAACTTACTAAAATTCAAAGACCTTAGATTAGCCTGATTTTTTCTTACATACCGAAGCTTATGAGTTTCGATCATTGTATAAACATCAACCAAAAACTGCTCAAGTAAATGCCTTGAAAGGAGAAGTACTTGAGAACCAACCTGCCGGATTTTAATCCTATATGCCAAGATTGGAGTAAATCTTCGAGCACCATACACATATATGATGATGGTGTCTTTACTTTTTCCGGTGCCCATACTACATCATATATATTATTGTATAGTCTGACCTATGTTATAAGACATGTACATCATGCGATGCATTTCCAGTTATGTATTGTATGTATGTGTTACATTGCAAATGGACCATTCTCCTTATATTCATGCGCACGCGAATAAAAGAAAAAATAGTCAAATTTTGGTGCTAATTGTCACATCCATTTTATTATGGTTATATTTTTAATTTTGGTAATCCTTATAAATATTGATCAAATCAACCCTATTTTTAATGTGGCCACCGTTCGTTTTTCATTTGGCAGCTACGGCCCATAACCACCGTATATGTTTACTTTGTAGTTTATATATATATATACCGTACAACACAAAGATAGAACGGTGCTCCATATCGTAAACGCGAAATATGTCACTAAGGATATGATATATGAACTAAAATGAGCACTGTATATGCAACGGCCCAAAAACTGGAATTAATTTATTTATTTTCTTGAATAAGTGGAATAAAAAATTCATCACGCATTACACTCTTTTTCTTTTAACTATAATATTTTTTTTTTTTAAATCTTAAAGTATATAAACACGAGGAGAATTTATTAAGGATAGATATGTATATAAGGAAAGAGTTCTAATGTCCTCTCATATGCTTTTAATGAGGCAAAAAGTATTCTGCCATACTGATACGAATTCTAGCGTACTCATGTCTATTCAGATACTCTGCTCAAGTCTGGTCAAAGTCGAAAGTGACCTTCTCTACATGACCAATCAAAAACAAGCGTCCTTTCTGTCTCTCTCTCCCGTCTAGAGAGATTTATTGGAAAAGAGAATTTATTATTTTATTGCTTCTCTCTCCTCCGTATGTTCGCTATTTTCCCGGCGTTAGCGAGAGAGCTCATTTGGAATCGAATGAAATCGGCGATTCGATTGCAAAGAAAACCATGGCTCGCTTGGAAGGTGGATCATTGAACAATTCCAAGGGATTCCCAACCCGATAAACTTCAACTTCAGCTTCAAGTAAAGCATTATCTTGGTTTGTATCTTATAACCCTATCAAAGTGGAATGAAATGCTTGTTCGGTTAATTAGATAGTAGATTTCACATTTGGGTTGTCAACTAGGAGAGAATGGAAAAGTGTGGGAGTTTGATGGTGTGTTTGCTATGGAATTTGATAATGTGAAACTCGTAGATTAGAAAAGTGTAAGTAGGTGAAACTTTACTCCATGACAAAAATATGTAACAATAAATAACTTAGTATAACTTCAACAGCAAAACTGCATAACTAGTATTAACTTTAAGAGTTGAATTTTTTTTTGTACAACAGATAATGGGTTAATTTTCTACAAACAAACACTTTGACTATGATAAAAATTATGAGAAATCTGGAGATGATTTTGAATGGATTCCAAGCGATGGTCGTTTGTATGCTATATCCTTTAAGACATCATCATTGGATGAGATCACTTATTCATTTTTGAAGGAGAGGATATGCAAGAATAAGACCATAGATCTGTGTACAAAGAAGCTGAATTTGAGTTACATTCCAATGGTAGTAGAACCTAAGAAGAAATCATGTATTTTGGATGATGAAGATGTGTTCGTGTATCTGACATGAGTGGATAAATAGGGAAGAAGACGTAGTTTGCATGTAGAGATCATCAAAGAAATGGAAATACTTCTAGTAACGGAGCAACAATCAGGAGTTGAGAAAGAAAGGTCATATGGTGGGAACCATACTTAGCTTGTGAGTGGATTACCCGAAGTTGAAGTTAATCCAGGTGCAGTCACTCTATTTACTCAAATTGAAGAAGCAGAAGGATATCTAGCGGGTGCTGAACGGATGGAGAATGTTGTTAATGGAGAAGGCGACGGAGGTGGCATTGGTTTGGATAACATAGACAGCGTGGACAATGAGGGAACGTGGATAACTCTAATGGTGTTCCTCCAAATTTCGACTATGTTGAGCTGCCACGTGTTGGAAAAGAAATTTTAGTGGTTGCTGAGTGGGAAGATGGTTTGGGTTTTAAGTTGTTTCAAGAATCCCCGAGTAAAGAATCTTTCAAAGATATTATTGATAGAGCATCACAGCAGAACTCTTTCAGAATCAGTATCGCCAACTCGGATAAGAGTCGATAAGTGGTGAAATATCAGGGAGCAGCTGAGGGTTGTAAATGGGGTGTGAGAGCTACAAAGATAAAAAAAATTATGAATCGATCGCGATTAAAACATACATAAATATGCATTCATGCTTTCGCGCAACGTCAAGTACTGGAACGAAAAGGAAACCTACACCAAGATGTGTTGCAGCTATAGTGCATAAGGATTATCCGAGACTATTTGAGATACCAATTGCTAAAACCCTGGTCGGTCTGGTGCAAAGGATATTAGGTGTGGAAGTGTCCTATGCGACATGTTGGAGAGAGAAATAACAAGCTGTTGTGGATTTGCGTGGTAGTCCCGAGGAAGGATACAAGAGATTGCCTTCTTATTTTTTTCTATGTTAGAGAATGTAAACCCAAATACAAAAACAAGTTTGTTATTGGATGAAAAAAGGTAAAAATACCTATTTGTTGTGTTGGGAACTTCTATTGAAGGGTTTGATACATCAGGAAAATCATTACTGTGGAAACAACTTTCTAAAGACTGTTGAAACTGGTGTTTTAATAATTGCAACGGCTCAGGATCCAAACCGTCACCATTATCCTTTAGATTTTATTGTCGTTGATGGGGAGAAATTGCAAGCTGGAAATGGTTTTTCATAACGCTGAAAACTGTTATACCGGATTCGACGGAATTGGTGTTGTTTCAGACAGAAATCCAAGTCTCATTAAAGCCGTTTCTGAAGAGTATCTGATGTCTGAACATGGGTATTGTATCTGGCATCTATCGCACAATGTGAAAGGGCATGTCAAACAAGGTAGGGACGAGATTGCAGAACAATTCAAGAAAGTTGCACAAGTTTATTCAGAGGCTGAGTTTTAACAGTAGTATCAAGAGTTTAGGGAGAGATATCCACGGTGTGCTACGTATATTGATAGAAGTGTGGAGGTCAAAGAATGGGTGAAGTGTCATTTCCCCGGTGCAAGGTACAACATAGACACTTCTAATTGTGCGGCGTCTTTGAATGCGCTATTCGAAAAAGTATGAAAATGTCTTTACTGCCTATGCTCGATACAGTTATTGACAAAATGGCTGAGTCGTTCAACAAACATAGGAAGGAAGCAGCAGCCGAACCGTCATCTCAAAAATTGGTTCCATATGTGGAGAACAAAATGCATAAGAGAGTACCGAAGGTGAAAAACTACAAGTGACTCCGCTGAACACTTTTGAGCTTGAATACAGTGTTATTGGAAAAGACGGGAAGACTTATTTGGTGGATTTTCATCATAAAACGTGCAGTTTCAAGAAGTTTGATATAGATATATACCCATGTGTCTATGCAATAGGTGCTGCCATTAAGTGTTTGAAGCATGACAGACCAATAGAGTTGAGTGACATGTATGATGTAATCTCCCCTGATTACTTGATTAGAGTGTGGGTTTTGGCGTATCGAAGGACTATATACCCAGTCCCTCTTATCTCTGATTGGATCAGTCCAAAAGAAGTCGAGAAAAATTGTCCCTTACCTCCATAGTACGAAAAAGGGAAGAACTCAGGTAAAAAGGTTTCCTTTGATAGGAAAAAGTCGTCCCTGTCCTAATAAGTATGTCCCGAATAGGTATTTGGGTCGCTGGTTCAATTGCTCGCAGGGAACTGAAGGATCGCAAGGAACACAAAGAACATAAGGAACACAGGGGAAATCTAATAGGGAAGGAGTTGATTGTAAAACTTTGTGAAACCTGCATTACATGATTGTATAACTTTGTGAAACCTGCGGTATATGATTGTAAAACATGGTAAAACCTACGTTATATGATTGTAAAACTTTGTTGAACTTCTGTTATATTAATGACATTTGATCACATTACTTGCACTTTAGATCACATTACCTGCACTTTAGATCACGTTAGCTGCAGTTTAGTTCACGTTAACTGGAAACTTTTAATATCTGGATCACATTTTGATATCTGAATACATTGTTATAATATAGTTTTCCCTGGACGTCACATTGTGGGATTAGAAAAGTTATATACGTCATGAAATCAAATAAATTTTCACATGAAGACATCAGAAATGCATATAGAAAACATAATATAGCTGGTATAAGCAAAAATTAATCTTCTATGTACAGTAAAACTAAAACAATCGGAAATAACAGAAAGTTAAACTTTAAAGGTTTTTGTATAACTACAAACTATGTGAAACTCGAAGCACGGAAAACCTTTAAAACTTTTTCCCGCCCAGTTTTTTGAATTTTCCCATCCATTTTTTGAATTTTCACTCTCCCCAAAATCGACGTAGACGTGTATTAAACTCATTGTTTTTTTGTTTCCCCCATTTATGTCAACAGAATCTCTCTCTTCACTATTCAGTCTCTCTCCTCTACATTTCTCTGTGGAGCAACCAAATTTCTCTTTGAACCCTCTCTAGGCGATCTTTCTTCTTGCTTCCTAACTCGAATCATGACTCATCTATACAAGGTTTCTATACATATGAAGGCTTTGAAGGAGTATAACGACATGCTAGGCTTTGTGCCGGATGCCCAGTGTGGGATTCCGACCAGATTCCCTTGTGGGGGGAGTATCATTAACGAGGTTTTTTGAGAGCCAAAGTATCATACCGATGTTGACACTTTACCAGGGAGAAAATACTTCACCTGAAAAAATTTCGAGGTAATTTATGGATACTTCCTTGTTTTATGTGCAGATTTTGATACTTTCTGGTTTTATGTGTAGAACGATGGCCTCCATTTCCGTCAATCATGGATCTTTGGTGTCTAGGAAGAGGTTGAAAGGTTAAGGGACCATGTGGAAGTCATGGCTGCAGAGATTGCTGAACTCAAGTATAAGCTTTCCCATCAGAATCCTACCAGTCATTGACATGCGTCCAGTACATTACTTGCAAGACTTTTCTTATGTTGTTGTCGTTGTGGAATAACTCTGTTGTTTGCTTAAGGATGATGTTCTGATCTCTTATTTGCTCTTTCACGAACTAAGATGACAGTCTTTGAAAAGTTTCCCTTATTTTCTCTTTCATGAACTAAGATGACAGTGAAACTATGAAAATTTTCACTTATTTTCTCTTTCACGGACTTTATTTTCACTTATTTTCTCTTTCACGGACTTTAGTTTCACGAAATTATACTAAGATATGAAAGTTTTACTTTGAAAAGTTTCCCTTATTTTCTCTTTCACGAACTAAGATTACAATGAAACTTTGTAAGTTTCTCTTATTTGCTCTTTCGCGAACTTTAATTTCACGAAGTTAGACTAAGATATGAAAGTTTTACTTTGAAAAGTTTCCCTTATTTGCTCTTTCACGAACTAAGATGACAGTGAAACTTTGAAAAGTTTCACTCATTTGCTCTTTCACAAATTTTAGTTTCACAAAGTTAGACTCAGATGATAGTGAAACTTTCAAAAGTTTCCCTTATTTGCTCTTTCACGAACTTTATTTTCACGAAGTTAGACTAAGATGATAGTGAAACTTTTAAAAGTTTCCCTTATTTTCTCTTTCACAAACTTTAGTTTCACGAAGTTAGACTAAGATGACAATGAAACTTTGAAAAATTTCACCCACTCTAAATAGTATTTGGCAACAACAAACCAGAAAGTCTCAAACAACATAAGTCTTCAACTTCAAACAAGAAAGTCATACGGGAATTCAAGGAAGTCATACAAACCAAATAAAGTTCATACAAACCACATACAGATTTCAGACCGTACTCTTACACCTGTCTTCTTCTGGGCTGCCTCCTTCTCAACTGCTGCCTCTTTCTTCTGCTTCTTCTGGGCTGACTCCTTCTGCTTCTGAGCTGCCTCCCTTGATTGGCGCCTTGTCCCAATGGGACTCCTCACGTTATCGCCCTCTGTCTTTTTCGGAGGAACTACTTATTTTCCATCATATATTCTCGCCCTCTTCTCTTTCTTCTTTTTAGTCTTTGCCTTTTCAGACATCTTAGTCTTGAGCTGCGCGGCCGCTGCATACATCTCTGCAGTATCATCCATTTCATCATCACCATTACCATGGTCACACTGAACTTGGTTTGCAATAGTGAGAACACTATCATCCTTAGAACCACCTTCTTTATCTTTCTCCGACGGAATATCACAACCATCTTCCTCCGACAGAGTAGCACCGCCATCTTCCTCCGACGGATTATCATCTTTATCTTTCTCCAATGAATTATCACCAACATCTTTCTCCGATCGAGTATCACTTTCCTCTTCCGACGGCAGTTCACCAAGACCGGGTTCACTAACCCTAAGACTTTTCTCTTCGTTTTCTAGAAGAGTTACCCGGTTAGACAATGAATTGTTTGTTAATTTCCTTCATACAATCTCGGATTTCATTCGTAATTCGACCTTCCATCGCTTTTAAAGCCTCAACTCCAAGATCCTTCACTGAATCTGCATGAGGAAGACTATTTTCTGCATTATTGGATGGTCCCCCAATATTATGAATGGTGGGGCTTTCAACCTGAGTTGTACGAGCCCCATAATCGATGCGGAACTGCTCTTCAAAGAAAATTTGTTTCTTCCCTTTTTGTATTATCTTGGTCCAACGATCAACTCCTGCTTCATTATCGTCATCGGTCCAGAAACTTTCCTTGCCCATCCATATGCTTTCCAGAAGTTCGCTCTTATCCGCTGTTGCTACCAAGATACTCATAATATCATGTTCCGCCAAATAGACATAAAACATTAATTACCTTAGTTTCACCAAGTTTTCATAAGTCCCTTCTCCTTAATTCGACTACACATAAAACATCAATTACCTTAGTTTCACCAAGTTTCCCATTCACTGCATTCAGAATGTATGCCTTTGTTCCACCTTTGCGTTTGTACTGCATCTTGCACATCCGCGGGCAACCAGTGCGTGCACCAGTCACAATTTCTCGGAAATGGTTCCTTAAGTCTGGAACTGCCTCAAAGGCCAACAACTACGAACACACAACAAAAAACATTAACATCGACTTATAAATAAGACAACTAAGTACAAAGGAGCTTAAAAATACATCCAAAGGAATATGAAAGCTTGTAAAACCCCAACTCGTCAGCACAACCATGTTGCATTTCTCCAATAAGATAAAGACATCCTTCAAGTTATGTTTTAATGCATACCGCCCCCAAGGGAAACTTAAACACGCATCTAGGTTATCAACAACAGTCTGGAAGAAACTGTCCACAGGTGATGATCCCTCTCCAGTCTTTCGGCCTCCGACGAGGATGGTGGCTAAGAAGTATAGAGCAGCCATCTTTAGACAATCCTGAGATGGGTTTGATTTCATTGCCAACATCTGCTTCTCCATCTCAGCGTATGTAACCCTTTTCTCTTCAAAATACTTTTTCATTAATGTTGTACCACCCAACCTTTCATACTCATGGCACTATAGTCCATAAATTAGTCTGAATTCTCTAAGAGAGTATCGGATTGGGACGCCATTAACGATAAACCATAACTCATACTTCTTTGCTACAGAAGCTGATCGCAACACGAGAAGCCACATTCCAATCAACTTATGCTTTATGTTTTTAATATGGAAGAAATGTTGGAATTGTGGGTGCTCTAAGAACCATTCCACCTCCTTCTCTTTCATGATCGTTTGAATATTTTTTATCGCTGTGTAAATGTGACATTTTCCTGAAATCTTCAACGACTTTTGATACTGGCTTGAAGGAAAGTGAAACTTCATCAGTAGCATGGCTCTTTCTTCGTCATCTACAAGCTGCACTCAAGTGAAAACCGGATCACGTACGACACCTTACAACCATCAACATAAATTTTCACAAACTTGGACTTAGTTAAGCAATCATAAAGTTGAAGTTTGTCTTGGCTTTACAAAGTTGGTACATCTATATTGTTGAAGTTCAACTTAGATTTACAAAGTTTAACATTACAAGTTCTAGTTTGTTTCTCAATACCATAAATTGCACTTAGTTTTCCACATTTATATAATCTTTCAAATCATATTTCGATTTTTTTTCAAAAGTTCTACAAATGCCTATAGTATTTGAATACTTACCTCTACATGCGACTCAGTTTCATGTTCTCGTACTGATAATTGGGTAGTCCTTCCTTCAGCTTCTTCGTCATTTCTTCGGGGCTCCATTTCATCTCCTTCTTTGGGCTCCTTCTCTTCTTCTTTGGGTTCCTTCACCTCTTCTCCGACTTCCTTCTCTTCGTCCCCGCCATCCTTCTCTCCTTCTCTTTTGTTGTCTTCTCCTACTTCTCCTACTTCACCTGATTCCTCCTCTTCCTCTTTCTCACTTGCATTTTTTTTCGCTTTCATCTGCATCTCGAAGACTTTGCTCGGTTACCAGGGTGAGAGATTTGTCGATCGTGCTTGGGTTTGCTTCATCCCTACTAGCTTCTATGGATTCTAAAATCATAGCTGTTTCTTCTCCTCCTACACTACTCCAACCGTCTTCTTTCACCTTTGGATTGTCTCCATTCAACATGATTCTGGTTTTGATTCTCGATTGAGTAGGGGTTTTAAAATTTCAAGAGAGACGCGAGCAGTCGACAGAGGGAGAAATGAGTGAAACCTTCCTTATTTTTATTCTTACAAGTTCATTTGTTTTACTTTTCAACCTCAATTTTCAATTTCTTCCTTATTTTTTTCTTCCGATTTAGTTGGGTCGGTATTGTGTTCGGGTATGGATAGTCTTAGGTCGAATTGTAAATATCTAAGTATCTCTTGGTTCCGTGGTCTTTTCATAATTTTTCCGATTTAATTATAGATTTATCTGTTTTCGATTTCGGACAGGAGTATCACATTTTTTTTTCCGGGTAGGAGTATCTGAGCAATTGTCTCATATCATTAACCTAGGATTACCATTGTACTCTCTGTATATATTAGACTTTATTTCCTTTCTAATAAAATACATTCCACATTCTATATGGTATCAGAGTCGTCTCTCCTAACCTAAAACCCTATTTTTCGAAACCTCACACCTACAACTATGGCTTCTTCAAACAATGATAATTCTTTTCCTGCAACCGTCAGAGAAACCATTCCCACCAACCACAACAATCAAATGGTTCTCAACATTAAGATGACCGACGTGCCAAAACTTTCACCCACAAACTACCTCATGTGGAGCCTCCAAGTCCAAGCTTTGGTTGATGGCTATGGCCTTATTGGGCACCTAGATGGATCGACTGCGGTTCCACCAAAAGAAGTCAGTCTCAATTGTGTCAGCACTCTAAATCAAGATCATGTAATCTGGAAAAGACAAGATCGCTTGATATACAGTTCTCTACTTGGTGCGATCTCCTTACCTCTTCAACGCCTTGTCTCTCACGCTGCTACTGCTGCTCAGATTTGGGATACTCTGTCTTCCACCTATGCGAAGCCGAGTCGAGCACACGTCAAAAACCTCAGACACCAACTCAAGTATTGGAAGAAGGAGAACAAGACCAATTATGTCTACATTTAAGGTATCACTACCAAACTGGATCAACTCGCTATCCTTGGGAAACCAATGGAATATGAAGATCAAGTTGATGCTATACTGGAGGGTCTTCCGGACGAATACAAGAAAGCTGTGATCAGATTGAAGGACGTGAGACAACACCTTCCATTCCAGAGATCCCTGAGAAGTTTCTTCATCATGTAGCAAAGCTTTTGTCATCCTCTCAGGTGCCATCTACCCAGCTTCCTGTCTCTGCAAACATGGTTGTTGGTGTCAAAATCGGTCACGACGGAATCAATGGCTAAAGTTTCCGCAAAAAATAAAAATACGTTTTATAAAACTCGAAAAGTCATTTTATAAAACTCGAGAAGTCGTTTTATGAAACTCTAGAAGTCATTTTATAGAACTCAAGAAATAATTTTATAAAACTCGAGAAGTCATTTTATAAAATCGAAGGAAATCTGCAGAAAACATGAAAAATAGTTATCTCGGAAAAAATGAAACAAACGCCGATTACACGATCGTCCGAGTTAAGCACAAAACCGCGAAAAACCACATCCTCCGTACGGCAAGCTAAGTGGCCTCGAGGTTACGGCGAGCTGCACCGGTCCGGTTCGGCTCGTCGTACGTCGAGCTGATTATCCCAAGCCTCGATCTCTCACGTCCTCGATTCAAAGCATACGTCCTTCGGGACGATCATGTTCCGCACCACGGTCAAAATATGTCTCTTTTCGTGTCGATCTGTCCTATCGTTCGAGTTTTACGATAAATACCGTAGAGTCTTATTTTCTCAAAAGAACTCGAACAAATTGTAAAAATCGTAAAAATGCATTTACTCGAGAGCTCGAGATTTTTCATGCTAAATCGTAAAAAACGTGTTTTTAATAAAACCTCAAGTAAATCGTAAAAAATGGCAACGATTAACAAAAACATCGAACATTGCCACACTTTACGATTAACTCGAGATACTTATTTAAAAACAGAATCGAATCAGGAAACGATCTCGTATAAAGTCGTAAAACGGTTTAACCGCGAAACGGCCCGAAAAGTCCTAAAACGCGATAAAAGCCTATCTCGCGACTTCAACAAAATCTAACCCGAAGATACGAAGACGTTTTGACGATTTACTCGCAGAAAGAAGATAAAGGTTAAATTTGAAGATAAGTGTCAAGTTTGAGGATAAATAGAAGATTTCCGCGGGAAAAAAAGAAAGATAGAGATAAATGGAAGATTCCAGATAAACTCGAATCTGGGCGAAATGGAAGGACCAAACCGCCAAGGAAAAGAGTATATAAGAAAGAGGCATAGGACAGAGACAAAAAACGAATTTCAGAGCTCTCATCTGAGACTTTTAAACCTTTTCTAGTCTTAGAATTTTCCGCACTTAGAAACTTAGGCTTTTTTCTCGACAAGTTCGGTTTTTATGACTGGCGCTCACGTACCAGAAAAACTCGCTCAGGCAGTTCGATCTCTTGTCCAGCTCTATCAACTGAACTACGTTAAACTTGATCCTCGAAAGGGGTACGTAGGTAGCCTTTCATAAGGTTCAGTCTGAAATCGATCAAACTCTCTTTTTCTTATCTTTTTCGTCTTTTGTTATCGAGCTGCGACTCGATTAGGTTTAGGGTTTTATGTTGATAACTCGCTGACGGCCCCTGCGGCCAAAGCCTTTGTAATCTCTTGAAAATATCGCAACGCTCTTACGTGAATTTGAAATAAGATTTTCTTTAAAAATTCTTTTTATCATGTTTTACGTATTTTCCGCATTTATTTGGTTACTTGTCGTTGGCTTCCGCAGAGATCCGGGTCCTCTGGAAAATAGGGTTTTCCTAAGTTTCCTTATTTTACAGAAATCGACAGTGTCTATTTCGGTTCCCAAAATTTGGCGCTAGAAGGAGGGGGGGTCGGATTACTCTTACTCATAGTCGCAAAACGCTTGACCAAAATGATGTCTGGATGTATGAAAGACAAGGTCGCAACTCACAAAAACACTGGTAAAACAACTCCAGCAGCTACTACTCCTACAGCCAACACTCACGTAAACGATGTAGTACTCAACAAAATCGAAAACCTAATCGCGACACTTAGCCACGGGAAGAGCAACAAAACAAGCTCGCGATTTCTGACTCGGATCACTAAGGGCAACGATGAAATCTATTAAACCCCATAGTGCTTTTCTTATTCCCGAGTTTGACCAATCTCACAGGTTGAGAAAAAGATGTTTTCCGAGAACTGTTCGGAAAAATAAAACTTTCTCTCCCAGAAACTGCGGAAAAAATCCCTAGGCTATTCGTAGAAAAATCCTTAGGTTACTCACGGAAAAAGCCCTAGGTAACTCGCAGAAAAACCGTAGGTTATTCACGGCAAAACCCTAGGTCGTTCGCGGATAAATCCTAGGTTACTCACGGAAAAACCTTAGGATATCGCTTCATGGGTAGCTCGCCGTACGGCGAGCTATCGCTTCACGGGTAGCTTGCCGTACGGCGAGCTATCGCTTCATGCGTAGCTTGCTGTATGGCGAGCTATCACTTCACGGGTAGCTCGCCGTACGGGAAGCTATCGCTTCACGGATAGCTCGCCGTACGGCGAGCTATCGCTTCACGTACGGCGAGCTAACCAGCCTTTCACCTCGCGCAAGAGGTGCTGACTTTGCCCCAAGGGTTCTTGTCGTCCAGCTCTCCATACGGCAAGCTGAACCGTCCAAGTTATCTCGCCGTACGGCAAGCTGAACCGTTCAAGTTAGCTCACCGTACGGCGAGCTAACCAGCCTTTCACCTCGCCCAAGAGGTGCTGACTTTGCCCAAGGGTTCTTACCATCCAGCTCGCCACACGGTGAGCTGAAAGGGTTCACCTGGCTCACCCTACGTTGAGCTGAACCAATCCTCGAGTTTCTCTCTCGAGTCTTGAACGCGCTGATTCTCGTTTCGTGTCAAACGGAATTTCCATCGAGATTTTATGACAAAAACCGCAAAGACTTGTTTCTTCTTATAAGTTCGAATCAATCGTCTAAAACGGCAACGGTCGACTTAAAACCAAAGTTGCCTAAACTATACGAGAGATCTGAACTTTCTAAACGTAATCCGGTTTTACGAAACTCTGCCATGCTAAGTCGAAAACATCCAATCATAAACGCGTGATTGAATTTTTGATATACAAAGTTCACCTAGTCGGTTAAGTAAAACCAGCAGTAAGAAGAAACAAGAACATAAACTCCGATGGTTAAGTCTTCTCCCCGCTCCGATACTCTTGTTGGTAATTCGTCGAAGACCAATAAGTCAAAAGACGAAGAACGAAGAATAGGCAGTCCCAAATCATCGATGAAACTAAGGTATGTCCGATTTGAAAATTTTATTAAACTTCTAATTTCTCGTAGGTAAAAAATGAAAACGTCTTGTAAACTGCCTTAAAACCTAGAGAACTTAGAATTTAGGGGACAAACTAGAATGCTAAGTCGTAAACAATTTTTCTCTATCTCGGTCTATTGTTCTCTAACCATTCAGGCATAACTTGCAAACCGATCCAATCTCTCGTACAACCGAGAAACGATCACCACGCATTCGAGCGTACTCATTTCCTGAAAGATAGAAGGAGCTAGTGACGCTGACGTCGTCTTAAAACCGATTCGCTCCTAGAAATTTTTTTAAATCAGACATCCAAGTCATCAGCAATCAACCATTGTCCTTAATCGACCCAGGATTGTTGATCATCCCAATCCTTCAACGGAAACTCATATTTTTTCTTTTCGTCGAATACTTTTCCTCTCATCAAGAAAATGCTTTCTATAAAGCAAACTCTAGCAAAAATAAGTAGAAAAATATTCAGACAATGCGACGCCTCGTCAAAATCATCCCAAAATCAAACGACAATCTAATAACCGTCTAAACGCTAAAGACTGATCCAAACCGTCTGGGAAATCATCTCGAGGACTATACAGCATCTCTCGTCAAAATCATGCGGTTAGAAAATCTCTGCGAAAATTCAGAGTGAAACTCGATGATTTGCCGAAGTCATAAAGATCTTCTCCAACTTGATAAAACAAGTTCCGTATAAGAATCAAAAAATTATACGAGAAATCTTTAGCCGTCAAAGCATTGATCTCATTCTCCGTCGAACTAAGTGAGTCACGCAATAATATGAAGTACATTTGCGGCAAAAAGAAAAATTGAGAACACAAAGCAGCAATAGGGAACACGTCCTCCCTTCTCGCCAACTGATCCTATTGCTGGTCATGTGATTCATTCCGCCCGAGAAACCCACTAAAACATTTTGCGACTAGATCTCGGTGAAATAACTTTTGGTAAAACTCCGCGAGTGACTCCAGAAAACAATCACCGAAGAATAAAAAACTAAGCAGAAAGGTTTTTCGAAAAATCTGCGGAAACATTGTTAACCCAATGTGTCGTGCCGATTTACTAAATTCATCGCCCGTTACTTACGCGAGAAATCCTTCGTATAGTCAGGATCATGTCATAACGAAGTAACTTTCGAAAGTAAATTTAATAGGTTTTGCGAAAAGTACTTTCCTTATAGCCAAAAACAAGCGATACGATCCGGCACTGAGTGACCAATCTCAACTTTGCTTCCTCACGCCACGATATGAAAGATCTTAAGCCCTCATTCCTCCCGATTACATCCGAGAATGAAACCGCCCCGCAAGCGACTCCGCACGGGCTCTGCATCGAGCTTCTTAGGCTCTGACTCCCTCGAGTAAAAAAAAAAAAGAAACAACTTCCATACGAACAAAGGAAGGATTATACGAAACTTTCATGCTATGAAGTCGAGTCGGTTTGTAGACTTGGACCCGATCATTGAAGCGAAGTGTGATCGGACAAGGGCCAAGTAGCGTTTGTTGAGATTGACATGCCAAATATGCTCGTAATTGGCTATGCGGCTGAAAACAACCTTTTTGCCAAGCCAATACATTCAACGGGTAATGCAAACTTGTCAAAAATCGGCTAATTTCTTTATTCTTACGATTCACTCTATTTCCGAAGCAAGTTGCCTACAAAATCCGACAGAGCTCCTGAAGCCGTACGAGTCTCGGAAGGTCAACACTTCACAAAGCACAGTAATTAAAGACGCTTCGTTTCAGGAGCAAACTTACGCTACCCCTCGGTCCTAACTGCCCTAGCATGAATCAAACTATTTAACATCCAAACTGGAACGTAAGTTTTGGCTGCGAATGTCCGCAAACGAACCAAAGTGTTCCTGCAAAGCAGGGTTAAGACAAATCCCTCGCAACACCGCGCAACATCTTCGAGCCCGCAAATGTTTCGAACACGAAACGCGGCATACAAAATAAAAAAAAAACCAATCTTCAGCATTACGAGACGTAGCAGACGCCTGAAGAACAGTTTTTCGACACCAATACCTTCCTCGATAAAGTCATTTTCTTGGAAGACCTAACAGTCCGTCCGCGACTATAAAATACGCATAACCTCTTAAGAAACAAATCCTTCGCGAAGGTCCAAACAACGCTAACATCTATCACCTAAAAGTTTGTTGCTGATCACAACAAACTCACAACAGTCCTAAACAAACTTAAGTTATCTCACAGAGATTGCTCTCGAACACCCGACACAAGGGTAATAGCGCTATAAAAGAAATCTAAACTTTTGGTCAGCACTTCCGGGCAACTTAGAAATTGTTCCCAGTGAGATGCTCGATTCCAACTAGACGAATCGTATAAGCCGAGAACCTATCGCGGATTCTAAATCGTTATGGAATCAGCTTAAAATTGCAAGAGGCAAAACGAAAGCCGACTAGTCATCGCATAGCCTCAATCCGAAAGTAAACCTAGGTCTTGCCCTAAACCCAGCACACTGGTCTCTAACATCTCAATCCATGAATCGAGATGCTAAAGGCATGTCTCTTCGTCTATATCTAAATGCTCACTCGATTTACTAAACATCCTAAAACGAGCAAACGAATAAGGCGATCCACAAAGGAAAAGGAATGCGGCAAGGACTCAGAGCCGCACACGGCCAGTCCGAAAACTATAACGGCCACACTCGGCCAGATCAAACGGCCTACGAGGCTAGTCTCAAGGCCGGCAAAGGTCCAATACAAGAAGCCATCGACATCAACATGCTCGATATTGTACACAACACATAACTAGACTGTAAAGGTCTCACTGTGAAACAGGTCATACGAACCTTAATTTTAGAATGAACTACGAAAGGCTTGATCCCTTCAATAGGGTACGTAGGCAACCTTCACAAGGCGCAGCACTAATCCTAAACGCCTTCCGCTCCCTGGAGAGTGAAAAAAAAAAAACAACCATTAATTCTGCCTAACTTACCTAAAATTGGCTAACCACTCGCAAAAACCTCGCGCTAGAAGCTCAAGGTTCTAGCGAGCTGGGGGCTAACTGTTGGTGTCAAAATCGGTCACGACGGAATCAATGGCTAAAGTTTCCGCAAAAAAATAAAAATACGTTTTATAAAACACGAGAAGTCGTTTTATAAAACTCAAGAAGTAATTTTATAGAACTCGAGAAATCGTTTTATAAAACTCGAGAAGTCGTTTTATAAAATCAAAGGAAATCTGCAGAAAACTTGAAAATCATTATCTCGGAAAAATGAAACAAACGCCGATTACACGATCGTCCGAGGTAAGCACAAAACCGCAAAAAAACAGCATCAGCCGTAAACCGCGAGCTGGTTCGGTCAAACTAGCTCGCTGTACGGCGAGCTAAGTGGCCTCGAGCTAGCTCGCGTACGGCGAGCTAGTCGTTCCTCGGATAGCTCGCCATACGGCGGGCTGAACCGGTCCAGTTTGGCTCATTGTACGTCGAGCTGATTATCCCGAGCCTCGATCTCCCACGTCCTCGATTCAAGGCATACGTCCTTCGGCACGATCATGTTCCGAACCACAGTCAAAATGTCTCTCTTTTCGTCTCGATCCGTCCTACCGTTCGAGTTTTACGATAAAAACCGTAAAGTCTTATTTTCTCAAAAGAACTCGAACAAATCATATAAAACGGCAACGGTTAAAAAAAACACCGAGCATTGCCTAAACTATACGATTTACTCGAGATTTTTTATGATAAATCATAAAAAACGTGTTTTTAATAAGACCTCGAGTAAATCGTCAAAAAACGGCAACGATTAACCGAAACATCGAACATTGCCACACTTTACGATTAACTCGAGAAACTTATTTAAAAACGGAATCGCATAAGGAAACGATCTCGTATAAAGTCGTAAAATGGTTTTACCACAAAACGGTCCGAAAAGTCCTAAAACGTGTAAAAGTCTATCTCGCGACTTTAACGAAATCTAACCCGAAGATACGAAGATTTTTTGATGATTTACTCGCAGAAAGAAGATAAATGTCAAATTTGAAGATAAATGTCAAGTTTGAGGATAAATAGAAAATTTCCGCGGGAACTATAGAGATAAATGGAAGATTCCCGATAAACTCGAATATGGGTGAAATGGAAGGACCAAACCGCCAAGGAAGGGAGTATATAAGAAAGAGGCATAGGACAGACACTGGAAACGAATTTCAGAGCTCTCATCTGAGACTTTTACAACTTTTCTAGACTTAGAATTTTCTGCACTTAGAAACTTAGGCTTTTTTCTCGACAAGTTCGGTTTCTATGACTGGCGCTCAATTACCAGACAAACTCGCTCAGGTAGTTCAATCTCTGGTCCAGCTCTATCAACTGAACTACATTCAACTTGATCCTCGAAAGGGGTACATAGGTAGCCTTTCATAAGGTTCAGTCCGAAATCGATCTAACTCTTTTTTTCTTATATTTTTCGTCTTTTGTTATCGAGCTGCGACTCGACTAAGTTTAGCGTTTTATGTTGATAACTCGCAGATGGCCCCTGCGGCCAAAGCCTTTGTAATCTCTTGTAAAGATAGCAACGCGCTTACGTGAATTCAAAATAAGATCGACTTTCTTTATAAATTCTTTTTATCTTGTTTTTCGTATTTTCCGCATTTATTTGGTTACTTGTCATTGGCTTCCGCAGAGATCCGGGTCCTCTGGGAAATTAGGGTTTTCCTAAGTTTCCTTATTTTACGGAAATAGACGGTGTGAATTTTGGTTCCCACAATGATTCAACTAAAGAATCAGCACAACCATCCCAACTACAACAGAAACAGAAACAACTACTACAGCACCCAAGAGAGGCCAAACAACAATCACAACAATGGTACTTGGCAACAGCAACCTCGTGGCCCACAACTTCACCTGGGTAAGTGTTAAATCTGTTGAACACAGGGCCATGGAGCCAAGCGATGCCCTCAGCTCTAGAGTTTCCAAGATGCATCTCAGCAATCTCCCTTCACACCGTATCAACTGCGAGCTAACATGGTAGCGGCTAAATTATATCACTCAAATGTTTAACCCTAAGGAGTGAATTACTCTCTCAAATAAGATTTCCAATCGTAGTACTTAAGGATCGAATCCACAAGGATTCTAGAATTACACAACAGATTATTAAGTCTTCGAAATAAAGCTAGACAATAAGATTTTAAACAGTAACTTAAAAGATAGCAAGTAAATGCTTGATTGATTGATTGGTTTGCTAAGAAGAAAGAAGATAGTTAAACTTAGGTATTTTCTCAGGTATGACATACATGCAAATTGTAAAGGGTTTTTATTATTCATAGTTCTAGATTCAAACTCTTAAGGAATTTAAGAGTTAACTCTACTGGATTTTGGGTTAAGACTATCGTCCGATAACCTGAAGGGAATATCGATCGATGTTTCTGTCAAAACTATCGATCGATGTTAATGCCGCTATATCGGTCGACACGACTATCGTCTCGTCGATCGATATCACATCCAGCGAGTGGTAAAGGTGTATTTGAATGGATTATCTAGTTTTCATTAAATTAACTTAGACTTAGGGTATTTGCCAAGCTATCGCTTGTCCAAATTGATCCTAAAATCAGAGGCAAGGGTGATCAATCCTTGACCTTAGCATTCATTGATAACTAGATTGAGAACTATATTTTAAACACCCTAATAATGGTTAAATTCAATGCATGAGTCAACCTTAATGAGAAACCTAAATCTAACAAGAGAGATTACTCAAACATATTCATGAGAGACAAAGTCATGATGGTCTGAATAATACTTTAAGATAATAATAAAAAGAAACAATAAGTAAAAAGGGAGTTCAAGATCTTCTCTGGAATTGTAGTTCAGATCTCTCTCTCCATCAAACTCTTCTCAAAGTGTAGCTAGATGTTTCTCCTAATTAGGTCTAAAAGGTCTCCAAATTTTTCTACCTAAACTAGTACAAAACCCTCTTAATATAGCCTAACAGGCGGCCAGGGACTTAGTGTGTAAATTATTAAAACTCTTGTGAAGCAATTAGGGCTTCTAATCTTCATTTAATCGCTTGGATAACTTATGTATCGATCGATGTAAAATATCATCTATCGATCGATACGAGTAATCATCTATCGGTCGATTGCTCTCAATGTGCATCGGTCGATAGCTTAAACATCGTTTTGCTCATATCTTCATAAAGTCTCGATTTTAGCTCCAAAATGCATGTTTTACACCAGTAAGTACTTGAACCTGTAAAAGCTCTAAAAAGATACTAAAAGTATCCTTTTGTTTCCAAAAACACATATAAATCATGGCTGAAAACGGGTAAAATCCATGATATATCAACTCCCCCAGACTTATCCTTTTGCTTGTCCTCAAGAAAATAATAGAACATTGGTCTAGAAAAGGTTTGAAAGGCGGAAACTCTTACAATTCTAGACGTAGAACCATCACCTCTCTACTTATTGCAAGCCACATCAGATATCTATCAATTTCCAGAAATACATTACACAATATCCTAGCTTAGCAACCAAATTCAACTAGTCAACAACTTAATGATCCTGTTTGTCTATCCCCTCTGCCGATCTCATTTATGCATAAAATAAAGGTGTAGGCTTTACCTTGGGAGTATCGATCAAGGAACACTTGGATTCAACTCAAACAAGTTTAAGGCATTCTCATCATGGTTCCCTTTCTCTCTTTATTCCCCTTCTCTAAATCCCAACTCTTTCTTTCTCTTTTTTTTTTATATATATATATATATATATATATCAATCCCAATGAACAACTAATGTTCATCTTATTGATATTTCTGCTCTTGACAAGGTGCAAGCGAATAGTGGGGTCATAGGTAATGTACCTCTCCCTCGCTTTGATCATTCCTTTGATTTAGAATAGTGGGGTCATAGGTAATGTACCTCTCCCTCCGCCTCTCAGGAAATCATGTCAATCTTTTATTTTCTGGGGATGCCGAAGGAAGGAGAGAAGGAAACCAAAATTTTTGAGACTTTTACCTTCAAGACTTGCAAGAGGATTCCAATCCCTTGTATACCAAGCCTCAAGACAAGCAGTAGACAAGCAGTAGATGTTAGTAGGAACAATCGTACCTCAACCTTTACATATCGATCGACACAAGGTGATGTATATCGATCGATAAAGTGCCGTCACCTATTTGTGCTGTCAATCATCGAACTCAACATCCATGAGTTATGTAGTTTATGTTAGCTCTGTTAGACATTCTCAAAACACACAAATAGTTAGATAATAAAATAGTAGCGGGCATACTCAGAAAATAAAAGGTACGAATAAAAATCCTACAAGTCTGAAAATAAAAGTGAAAACATAGTAGTACGAGATAAAAGGATAGAAATACGGGCGAATAAATCAGCCCTCACTGCCCTCATCGTCGTCGTCGTCTTCCTCACCACCCTCGTCGCCCTGATCAGGCTGCTGGGAAGAACCTGCTGCGGATGGGTCAAAAGCTGAAGTGCTAGCTCGGCTCGAGCAGCGGCATCTCGAGACGCGGGACCAGATGGCACGAAGAGCATCCAACACTCCTCTCCTGTAGACATGCTCCTCTCCTGTCTCCATCCCTGAGAGATCTGGGAACAGGGGCAGGGAAGCTGACGATGAAGCGCGGGAGGTGCTGGCACTGCGGACTCTTGTCTCGCGACGCTGCAGGGCTGGAGCGAGCACTAAGGTCGGGACTGGCTGGAAACGGAGCCTGTCAAGCCTGAAAGCCCATAGGAGATCCATGTCCATCCACTGGCTGTTACGCAGATGCTCTGCGTCCAGGTAGTGCCGGGAAGTGCCCACAGTGCTGGAAGATCGGTGTCAGCAGACTCCCTACCGTCTCCTTCTTCCTCCCTTTGCCACCGGAGAAAGGCTTGGTCTTCAAGTTTACTAGATGCTCAGCGAAGAAAGCACCCAAGTTGGTTGTAGCCATGTGGCGCTCCGGGTCTATGAATGTCAAATCGACCAGTCCGTCAAGCGCATTGTACAGCAGTGTAAGCTCGTAGATCCGCACCTTGTTGGGCTCCATCTTGCAGAGCAGAGTGGCGGCAAGGATCCTCATGAAGTACCGGAGGGTTGGGTGGCAGATGTCGGTCTGGAGAACCGAGGCTGAACTCCAGGGACCTGTTCATATATCATGGATTTTACCCATTTTCAGCCATGATTTATATATGTTTTTGGAAACAAAAGGATACTTTTAGTGTCTTTTTAGAGCTTTTACAGATCTAGGTACTCACTGGTGTAAAACATGCATTTTGGAGCTAAAATGGAGACTTAATGAAGATATGAGCAAAACGATGTTTAAGCTATCGACCGATGCACGTTGAGAGTAATCGATCGATAGATGATTACCCCTATCGATCGATAATGATTTTATGCATCGATCGATACATAAGTCATCCAAGCGATTAAATGAAGATTAGAAGCCCTAATTGCTTCACAAGAGTTTTAATAATTTACACATTAAGTCCCTGGCCGCCTGTAAGGTATATTAAGAGGGTTTTGTACTAGTTTAGGTAGACAATCTTGGAGACCTTTTTGACCTAATAAGGAGAAGCATCTAGCTACCTTTTGAGAAGAGTTTGACGGAGAGAGAGATCTGAAACTACAATTACAGAAAAGATCTTAAACTCCCTTCTTACTTCTTGTTTCTTTTTATTATTATCTTAAAGTATTATTCAGACCATCATGACTTTGTCTCTCATGAATATGTTTGAGTAGTCTCTCTTGTTAGATTTAGGTTTCTCATTAAGGTTGACTCATGCATTGAATAAAACCACTATTAGGGTGTTTAAAATATAGTTCTCAATCTAGTCATCAATGAATGCTAAGGCCAAGGATTGATCACCCTTACCTCTGATATTAGGGTCAATTTGGACAAGCTATAGCTTGGCATATCCCCTAAGTCTAAAGTCAATTTAATGAAGACTAGATACCCCTTTCAAACTTACCACTACCACTCGCTGGATGCGATATCGATCGACGCAGCGACAGCCGTGTCGACCGATATAGCAGTATCAGCATCGATCGATAGTATCGACAGAAACATCGATCAATGTTCCCTTCAGGTTATCGAACGATAGTCCTAACCCGAGGTCCAGTGTAGTTAATCCTTAAACCTCCTTAAAAGTTTGAATCTAGAACTATGAATAATAAAAATCCTTTACAACTTGCATGTATGTCATACCTGAGAAATACCTAAGTTTAACTACCTTCTTCCTTTTTAACAAATCAACCAATCAATCAAGCAATTATTTGTTACCTTTTAAATTACTGTTTAAAATTTTATCATCTAGCTTTATTTTAAGAATTAATAATCTGTTGTGTAATTTTAGAGTCTCTGTGGATTCGATCCCTAAGTACTACAATCGAACCTCTTTTGATGAGAGTAATTCACTCCTTAGGGTAATTTAAGTGATATCAAATTTGGCGTTGTTGCCGGGGACTCTTTCTTATTACCACCAGATTTAGTTTAGAATACAGTCTAGAATTTTTATTTATTGTTTACTTAATTCCTTTTTGTTCGTTCTCTGATTATCAGGGGACCCAATATGGAAAAATACAGATTTCAGCCCGGTATCGACCGATGACGCGACTGGAACATCGAGCGACATGTTGACCGAGAAATCGATCGACATAGACCATCTCACATCGATCGATATAACCGAGCCGGAAGCAGGTAAGTCTTTACTTACCGATTTGATTAATGAGGAAGTAGTCCCAAACAAACTAGTAGGTCAGTTATGCAGTAAAACAAATGAATTTACAGTAAAACAGGGGACTGAAATCCCTGTCAATAACCATCCATCTTCAACTGAAGATGTAGAAAGATTGCGCGACTATTTAGATCCCATTAAGACCTATTTCAATAGGTCAGCTATAAGACTACCAGATGATGAAGAAAATAAGTCTACTCTTGATTTAGACTTCATCAGTCTGGTACAAAAGAATCCCTTCTGTTGTTCTGTCTCAGATCCCCCCCATGACCACATTGATTTTCTAGAAGGATTCGAACTTAACGATACTAATCGTTGCAAACTTTTTCCTTTTTCCTTGGGGAGGGAAGCCAAAAGTTGGTTGAAACAAATACCAGCAGGATCTTTAACCTGCTGGGAAGACATTCGCTCTGCTTTCATCAACGAATTTTTCAATGAGACCCGATATTGGGACCTGAGACATAAACTCTCCACTTTCCTTCAAAACCCACGTGAATCTTTTAGAGACACCTGGAATAGGTTTAATCATTTTCAGCGAGATTGTACCCATCATGGTTATTCTGAACCAGAGCTTCTTAAATTCGTTTACGGAGGTCTCGAGTTGGATTACCAGATCACGCTAGACAATGCGAGGAATGGAAATTTTAGCTATAGGACTCCCGCAGAAGCAAATCATTTGATTAGAAACATAGCTATTGTTAAGTCTTATGAAACTAAAGATAGAGAACGAAGATCTAGATCAAAGAACGAATCTCAATTAAGTGAAATTAAGCAATCACTAGATTCCCTTAACTCTCTCATTAGAGGAAGAGAATCTGATGTGACCCACTGCTATGGAGATGTCCGTTCCATTGAGCAAACCTTCTTTAAACCAGAAAGCCCTCAGGGGTATACTTTCAACATAGATAGTTTCACCCAAGGCTATGACACTTCCATTGGAGTAGACAGGAAGGATCAAGACCAGGATGAACCACGTTCTCACAGAAAGTCAGAAATTAGAGTATACCCTAGACGCCCGGTTAGATAGCACCTGCATCAAAATGTCGGAGGAACTTGACACTTTGCGATGGAGAATAAGAGACCTCTAAAGTGATATTGCCCATACCGCAGAAAGTATCAAGAGAGAAGCAGGATGTCTTCCTGGAAAGACTGATACAAACCCGAGGCGTCACGTAAATGCTGTAGTTTTGAGAAGTGGAAAAGAACTAACTCCAACCATTAGGGAAAACCCTCCTTCGGGAGAAGACGCCGAGATTTCAAAAACGGAGAAACCCATTCCTAATCCCATTCTACTCCGTGACTCGTTAACCACTAGCCTTCAAAACAAGGAAAATGATAAGAAGACTGAAGAGCCAGTGATCTTTCTGGATGAGGAGGAGATTGACGATATCGATCGATACGAGGATACCAATATCGATCAACGAACATCCAAAAAATCGAAAGAAAGTCCGATACCTACCGGACCAACTATAGAACGGGTGTACAACCCTTTGCCTCCTTATCCTCGCAAATCTAATTCCACGCGCAACAGGGATAAGGAAATCTGCAGACGGGCTTTTGAACGCGTTAGTGTAACCACTTATTGACGCTTTTCGGATTTTGCCAACCCTACGACAATATGTCAAGGGAATGACAACCAAGAGTTTTTCAACAGAAAAACGTAGTGTCATGATGGTGTCTGCAGAAGCTAGTGCTATAATCCAAACCCCTGAAAAGAGACCCGATCCTGGTAGTTTTTCTCTCAGTTGTACAATCCGAGATAAGCTATTTCCGAGAGCACTCTTTGATCTGGGTTCTAGCGTAAATTTGATGCCGCATTCCGTTGCCACAGCCCTTGGGTATTCCGAATTTACACCAGCTATTATCCAACTAGTTCTCGCAGATTGATCTGTTAGGATCCCAGAAGGAGTACTCGAGGATGTGCCGGTGCAAATCGGCGGATGCAGTGTTCCGACAGATTTTGTCGTGTTGCATTACAAGAATAAACCAAGAGATCCGATTCTATTAGGAAGACCTTTCCTCGCTACTGCAAACGCTATTATCGACGTCAAGGAAGGACAAATAAATCTTAACATAGGCAATATTCCTATGAGATTTGATATGGAAAAGGTCGTCGCAACGCCTTTAATAGATAAGAAATCCTCTTATGTCGATGAAATTGATGAACTAACCCAAGAATCTTTTGAGAAACTATACTCAGATGATCAATTGGAAGATGTGCTTGCATCCGCTCAGAACGATGTTTTTGGTGTAGATAGCAGAGCAGCTGAATGCGATTGTCTAATTGAAACAAGTCATGGACCCCCAAGTCTCGAAACCAAATGCGGAGATGAATCAGAGATTGATATCGACCGATATCTGAACAAGGATATCGATCGACATCCGCCGTCTCTTGGAAATCTCACTAAGGAAAAGGCACCAAAAGTGGAACTCAAACCATTACCAGCTGGGCTTAAATACGCTTTCCTTATGGATGATTCCTACCCAGTGATAGTTAACAGAAACTCACTGACGAGGAGCTTGCCCTATTATTGGACAAACTGCGCAAGCATAGGAAGGCACTTGGATACTCTTTAGATGACATCCCAGGCATATCTCCTGACCTTTGTATGCACAGGATTCACCTAGAGGACGAATCTAAGTCAGCAGTAGAACATCAAAGACGACTGAACCCAAATCTCCAGGAAGTAGTAAAGAAGGAGATCATTCAATTGCTGGATGCAGGAATTATTTATCCGATTTCAGATAGCAATTGGGTAAGTCCAGTCCACGTGGTACCGAAAAAGGGATGAATTACGGTCGTCAAGAACGACAAAGATGCACTAATCCCGACGAGGAGTGTAACCGGACACCGGATGTGTATTGATTATAGGAAACTGAACTCCACAACGCGGAAAGATCATTTCCCTTTATCCTTCATCAACCAAATGTTGGAAAGATTAGCGAATCACCAATATTATTGTTTTCTAGATGGATACTCTGGATTTTTCCAAATCCCGATACATCCTGATGATCAAGAAAAGACAACGTTCACATGCCCCTATGGCACCTTTGCATACCGAAGGATGCCATTTGGTCTATGCAACGCACCTGCCACTTTCCAGCGATGCATGATGTCGATTTTCACTAATATGATCAAAAATTTCATGGAAGTATTCATGGATGATTTTTCGGTTTATGGATCAAGCTTCGAGGACTGCCTCGACAACCTCGGCAAGGTTTTAGAGAGATGCGAAGAAAAGAATCTTGTCCTGAACTGGGAAAAATATCATTTCATGGTCAATGACGGGATCGTGCTCGGGCACAAAGTGTCCGCAGCCGGTATTGAAGTGGACAGGGCAAAAATAGAAGTAATGATGAGTCTACCGCCACCGACTAACGTAAAGGATATCAGAAGCTTCCTAGGACATGCTGGATTCTATAGGAGATTTATAGAGGATTTTAGCAAGATAGCCAGACCTCTAACTATTCTCCTTTGTAAGGACACTAAGTTCGATTTCACCCCAGAGTGCCAGCAAGCATTTGAGAAGATCAAGAAAGCACTGATAACTGCCCCCGTCGTACAAGCACCCGACTGGAATCTTCCTTTCGAGATAATGTGTGATGCGAGCGATTTCGCTGTAGGAGCAGTTTTAGGGCAACGAAAAGATAAGAAGCTACACGCCATCTATTACGCCAGTCGAACTCTTGACGACGCTCAGAGAAACTATGGAACTACCGAAAAGAAACTACTTGCAGTAGTTTACGCTTTCGAAAAATTTCGTAACTACCTAGTGGGCTCAAAAGTCATAGTTCACACTTATCATGCAGCCGTTAAGTATCTTATGCAAAAGAAAGACGCGAAACCATGACTCATCCGCTGGATACTCCTTCTCCAAGAATTCGATATGGAAATAAAAGATAAGAGGGGAGTAGACAATGGTGTCGCAGATCATCTTTCCCGCATACGAATAGATGAAGATGTCCCTATTAATGATTTCATACTGACCGAAAACGTGTACTCTACCGATTCATCATTCATCGGCCAGATACAACTCTCCAATGAATTTGCTACAACCGTTTATACTGGAAGTACCGATTCAGAAGACCTGACATCGATTGATGGACAATCAGAGGAATCACTCGATATAGATGGTACCACCTCGATCGATAGAGACGATGACATTGACTTACGCAACATCACGTTTAAGATCAATATCGATACGACGGTAAATGTAGCATGCCAACCGATCACTGATAGACACAACACCCCTCCGGATGGAAATATTATGCACGAAACGCACGCTGTCGAAAAGCAATTCGGCGAAAGACCTTGGTATGCTGACATAGTAAACTATCTCGCCGCAGACGTCGAACCTGAAGAGCTTAAACACTACGATAGGAAACGGTTCTTCAGAGAAGTAAGAAGGTATCATTGGGACGAACCTTACCTTTACAAACGATGCGCCGATGGAATATTCCGACGATGCGTAGCTGAAACTGAGATTCCAGACATCATTTACCAATGCCATGGATCCGAATATGCTGGACATTTTGCAACCTTTAAAACGGTTTCAAAAATTCTCCAAGCTGNGAACCTTACCTTTACAAACGATGCGCCGATGGAATATTCCGACGATGCGTAGCTGAAACTGAGATTCCAGACATCATTTACCAATGCCATGGATCCGAATATGCTGGACATTTTGCAACCTTTAAAACGGTTTCAAAAATTCTCCAAGCTGGATTCTGGTGGCCTACGATGTTCCGTGATACTCAAGCCTATATTGCTAAGTGCGACAGATGCCAACGTGGCGGAAAAATCAGCAAGAGACATGAAATGGAACAGAAATTTATCCTCGAAGTAGAAGTCTTTGATTGTTGGGATATAGACTTCATGGGTCCTTTCCCTACTTCTTACGGGAACCGTTACATTCTAGTCGCTGTTGACTACGTTTCAAAATGGGTTGAGGCGATCGCTTCACCCACTAACGATGCCTCTGTTGTTGTAAGACTTTTCAAGAGCATCATTTTCCCGAGATTTGGAGTCCCTCGGGTAGTTATAAGCGATGTTGGAACTCATTTCATCATCAAAATCTTTGAGACTTTGCTCAAAAAGAACGGAGTCCACCATAGGGTGGCATCACCTTACCATCCGCAGACCAGTGGGCAAGTCGAAGTCTCTAACAGACAGATCAAAGCGATTTTAGAGAAGACTGTAGGAGCCACCAGAAAGGATTGGTCTAGAAAGTTAGATAATGCACTCTGGGTTTACCGAACAGCCTTTAAAACACCGCTAGGAACGACTCCTTTTCACTTACTCTACGGTAAATCTTGCCACTTACCAGTTGAGTTAGAGCATAAAGCAGCCTGGGCCACTAAATTACTGAATTTTGACATAAAGAAGGCTGCAGAACGGAGACTCATCCAGCTAAATTAACTGGATGAAATAAGGCATTTTGCCTATGAGAACTCCAAGTTATATAAAGAGAGAACCAAACCTTATCATGACAAACACATTATTTACCGACATTTCACCCCGAATGATCAAGTTCTCTTATATAACTCTCGTTTGACTATATTTCCTGGGAAACTCCGATCTCGTTGGTCCGGCCCTTTTACTATAATAGCGGCCCACTCAAATGGAACCGTTAACCTTGTGAATGAGAAAGGAGTTGAATTCACGGTAAATGGTCAACGAGTCAAACATTATTTGGTCAGGCCTCCAAATTCTACACCCCTCCGGTTAAGTATGCCTAATCCAGCCAATGCAACCGGATTGGTAAATCATGCTTGATAATTTCCAAATAATTTTCAAATAATTTTGAGTGGGAGCCACCCACTGTTAGGATTTCATTAAGCATACTTTTAGTTTTTATTAGTTATTTTAATTTAGCAAATAAGAAACATTCTAGCACAACTCGACCATATCGATCGATACGCCCAAATCATATCGATCGATACAGATATATCGAGGGCGAACTGCCTTAAGTCGATACGAGCCGTTTTCTCCTCCATAATCGCAAAACACAGCCGAAACCTCAAAACCTCTCTTTTTCTCTCGATTCTTCACGGAATTCTCCCGTTTTTTGCGTCATTCGATTCGAAATCTTCACTCTATCTCGTTTTCAATCTCTAATCCGAAATCCCCTAAGGTATAACCCTTTGATTTTTAGATTTTTATGGAGAACAAAATTTCACAAAAATTTTGGCTAGAAATCGGTAGGTAGGTTTGTTTTTAATCGTTTTGAGTTGTTAGAATTGTTAGATTAGAGGTTTTTGAGTATTAGAACTAAGATTTACACTATATACTTGCGATTTGGATTGTTGAGATTCTTGCAGGTTTCGCGACTCGATATCGATCGACATCGAGCTTGCTCTGTCGATCGATATGTCTATCTTAGCCGGATCCGGGAAATCACAAAATCGATCATTATCGATCGATATCAATCGTCTTGTGTCGATCGATATCGATGCACTTACCGGATAACTGATCTTCGTTTTCTTTCCACCTTTTGCAGATGTCTACTCAAGCTGAAGAGAGGGAGAGACAAACCAAACGGAGGCTCGATAACCTTGGTGCCTCCAGCAGTCATCCTCCACCATCCTCTTCCTCTTCCGAAAGAGAAGCTGAGCGCGATCCTTGACTACGTCTGGTTGGGGAACGGATTACGATCCACCAGCGTTTCACCAACCCGGAACGCACCGCTAAGAGTACCGAGTGCCTGTGTCGTCCTGTTAATAAGGATTGAGACAACTACGACAGCCTGTTCTACAACGCATGGCTCACTGTGGAGATCGCCCCCACACGCTTCATCGACTCTGCCACTACCAGACGCCTAGGGATCGACAAGGACTTTGGCGAGATGCTCATCCAGCTTGGGTTCGGGACCGTTGGTTCCCAAGCCTACGACCTTCATCCTGATCTCGTCCGGCAGTTCATGGCAACGGTTCGTTTTGAGTATCTGAACCAGCCAACGAGTGTTGCCTGTGATGGTGTTCTGTCCTTTTTTGCTAGAGGTGTCCGGTACTACGTCACTGTCCCCGAGCTCTGCACGATCTACGGCTTCGGGAACGAGACTGCCATCTCCAGCCCCATCTCAACCTTTCCAGCAGTTAAGGAATTCTGGGAGATCTTTGGCACAGGTCCTTGGAGTTCAGCCACAGTGGTTCAGACCGACATCCGCCACCCGACCCTCCGGTACTTCATGAGGATCCTTGCCGCCACTCTGCTCTGCAAGATGGAGCCTAACAAGGTGCGGATCTACGAGCTTACTTTGCTGTACCATGCGCATGACGGACTGGTCGATCTGACCTTTTTAGACCTGGCACGTAACATGGGTACACCCAACTTGGGTGTTGTCTTCGCTGAGCATCTACTCAGTTTGAAGACCAAGCCTTTCTCCGGTGGCAAAGGGAAGAAGAAGGAGACAGTAGGGAGTCAGCTGACACCGATTTTCCAGCACTGTGGGATCCGTTTTTACGACAATGACGTGGACACTTCTCGGCACTACCTGGACGCAGAGCACCTGTGTCACAGCGGATGGATGGACAGAGAGCTCCTATGGTCTTTCAGGACCCTTGCTGGTGCGCACCGGTTCCGCCTGCCTCACCCGTTGACTACACGCTTTGCGGGTAACCTCAACAGGCTCTGTTTCCAGCCAGACCCGGCTTTAGTACTCACTCCAGCCTCTCACCGTCGCGAGACAGGAGTCCGCAGCGCCAACACCTCCCGCGCTTCATCATCAGCTTCTCTACCCCCATTCCCAGATCTCTCAGGGATAGAGACAGAGGAGGAGCAGGTCTACAGGAGAGGAGTGTTGGACGCTCTCCGCGCCATCTGGTCCCGCGTCTCGAGATGCCGCTGTTCTAGCCAGGCTAGCACTTCAGCTTTTGACCCATCCCCAGCGACTTCATCCCCGCAGCCTTATCGGAGTGACGAGAATGATGCGGAGGATAAGGAGCCCGACGACGAGGGCAGTGAGGGCTGATTCATTCGCCCGTCTCTCTATCCCTTTATCTCGTACTACTATGTTTTCATTTTTATTTTCAGACTTGTAGGATTTTCATTCATCCTTTTTATGACTATGCCTGCTAGAACTTTATTATCTAACTATTTGTGTGTTTTGAGAATGTCTAACAGCACTAACATAACTCCATACGATGTTGAGTTCGATGATTGACAGCACAAATAGCTGACAGCACTTTATCGATCGATATAAGGTCATGTATATCGATCGATATCTAAGGATTGAGGTACAATTATTCCTACTAACATAAACATATTTGCTACATTAATTCTCATTACCTCTTAGACTAAATAACACTGGGGACAGTGTTGTTTAAGTCTGGGGGGGTATCTACTAACATTCTTTATTTTTATTTTTCATTTCAAAAAAAAAAAAAAAGTGTGTTTTACCAAGAAGGAAATAATGATTATATTCAAAATTGTTACCTAACCACTTCTTAGCACCACTCTTAGATTTGTCAGTTACAGAAAATACTATAGATGCTAAAGTGGATCACCGATCACCTATGTCAAGACTTTCATGATTGTCTAGAAGAACCAAAGCTGATTTCCAACCTAACTTGACATCTACTGCTTGTCTTGAGGCTTGGTATACAAGGGATTGGAATCCTCTTGCAAGTCTTGAAGGTAAAAGTCTCAAAAAATTTGGTTTCCTTCTCTCCTTCCTTCGGCATCCCCAGAAAATAAAAGATTGAAATGATTTCCTGAGAGGCAGAGGGAGAGGTACATTACCTATGACCCCACTATTCTAAATCAAAGGAATGATCACACATTGTGGAAGCGAGGGAGAGGTAAATTACCTATGACCCCACTATTCGCCTACACTTTGTCAAAAGAGCTACAAAAAGTAGAAAGATCAATAAGATGAACATTAGTTGTTCACAGGGATTGATATAAAAAAAAAAAGAAAAGAAGAGAGAAATATTTGGATTCGGAGAAGGGGGATAAAGAAAGAAAGGGAATCAAGATGAGAATGCCTGAAACTTGTTTGAGTTGAATCCAGATGTTCATTGATCGATACTCCCAAGGTAAAGCCTACACCTTTATTTTTATGCACAAGTGAAATCAGTGGAAGGGATAGACAGACAAGGAATGTTTAAGTTGATTGGCTAATTGTATTTGGCTGCTAAACTAGGATATGGCATAATGTATTTCTGGGAATTGATAGATATCTGATGTGGCTTGCAATGAGTAAAGAGGTGATGGTCCTAAGTCTAGAGTTGTCAGAGCTTCCGCCTTTCAAAACTTTTCTAGACCAATGTCCTATTATTTCCTTGAGGACAAGCAAAAGGATAAGTCTGGGGGAGTTGATATATCATGGATTTTACCCATTTTCAGCCATGATATATATATGTTTTTGGAAACAAAAGGATACTTTTAGTGTCTTTTTAGAGCTTTTACAGATCTAGGTACTCACTGGTGTAAAACATGCATTTTGGAGCTAAAATGGAGACTTTATGAAGATATGAGCAAAATGATGTTTAAGCTATCGACCGATGCACGTTGAGAGTAATCGACCGATAGATGATTACCCATATCGATCGATAATGATGTTATGCATCGATCGATACATAAGTCATCAAAGTTATTAAATGAAGATTAGAAGCCCTAATTGCTTCACAAGAGTTTTAATAATTTACACATTAAGTCCCTGCCGCCTGTAAGGCTATATTAAGAGGGTTTTGTACTAGTTTAGGTAGACAATCTTGGAGACCTTTTTGACCTAATAAGGAGAAGCATCTAGCTACCTTTTGAGAAGAGTTTCATGGAGAGAGAGATCTGAAACTACAATTACAGAGAAGATCTTGAACTCCGTTTTTACTTCTTGTTTCTTTTTATTATTGTCTTAAAGTATTATTCAGACCATCATGACTTTGTCTCTCATGAATATGTTTGAGTAGTCTCTCTTGTTAGATTTAGGTTTCTCATTAAGGTTGACTCATGCATTGAATAAAACCATTATTAGGGTGTTTGAAATATAGTTCTCAATCTAGTCATCAATGAATGCTAAGGCCAAGGATTGATCACCCTTACCTCTGATATTAGGGTCAATTTGGACAAGCGATAGCTTGGCATATCCCCTAAGTCTAAAGTCAATTTAATGAAGACTAGATACCCCTTTCAAACTTACCTCTACCACTCGCTGGATGCGATATCGATCGACGCAGCAACAGCCGTGTCGACCGATATAGCAGTATCAGCATCGATCGATAGTATTGACAGAAACATCGATCGATGTTCCCTTCAGGTTATCGGACGATAGTCCTAACCCGAGGTCCAGTGTAGTTAATCCTTAAACCTCCTTAAAAGTTTGAATCTAGAACTATGAATAATAAAAATCCTTTACAACTTGCATGTATGTCATACCTGAGAAATACCTAAGTTTAACTACCTTCTTCCTTCTTAACAAATCAACCAACCAATCAATCAAGCAATTATTTGCTACCTTTTAAATTACTGTTTAAAATCTTATCATCTAGCTTTATTTCGAAGACTTAATAATCTGTTGTGTAATTTTAGAGTCTCTGTGGATTCGATCCCTAAGTACTACAATTGAACCTCTTTTGATGAGAGTAATTCACTCCTTAGGGTAATTTGAGTGATATCACCTGTGCCAAAGATCTGCCAGAACTCCTTAACCTCTGGAAAGGCTGAGATGGTGATGGAGGTGGCAGTCTCGTTCCCAAAGCCGTAGATCGTGCAGAGCTCGGGGACAGTGACGTAGTACCGGACGCTCCTAGCGAAGAAAGACAGAACACCATCACAAGCAAAACTCGATGGCTGGTTCTTATACTCAAAGCGAACCGTGGCCATGAACTGCCGGACTAGCTCAGGATGGAGGTCATAGGCTTGGGAGCCAATGGTTCTGAATCCAAGCTGGCTGAGCATCTCGCCAAGATCCTTGTTGATCCCTAGGCGTCTGGTAGTGGCGAGGTCGATGAAACGTGTGGGAGCGACCTCCACATTAATCCAGGCACTGTAGAGCAGGCTGTCGTAGTTGTCCCAATCCTTACTCACAGGACGACGCAGGCACTCGGGACTCTTAGCGGTGCGTTTCAGGTTGGTGAAACGCTGGTAGATTGTAATCCGTTCACCAGCCCAACGTGGCCAAGGGTCGCGCTCATCTTCCCTTTCAGAAGAGGAAGAAGACGGTGGAGGATGACTGCTGGAGGCGCCATGTTGATCGAGCTTCCGTTTGGTTCACCTCTCTCTCTCTCTGTGCAGCTCGAGTCGTCATCTGCAAAAAGGAGGAAAGAAAACGAGAATCAGCCATCCGTTAAGTTCATCGATTTCGACCGATGTAAATCGATTGATATCGATCGATATCGATCGATAATGGTCGATTTCATGTTCTTCTGGATCTGGCTAAGATGTATGTATCGATCGACAGAGCAAGCTCGATGTCGATCAATATCGAGTCGCGAAACCTGCAAGAATCTCAACAATCCAAATCGCAAGTTTATAGTGTAAATCCTAGTTCTAATACTCAAAAACCTCTAAACTAACAATTCTAACAACACAAAATGATTAAAAACAAACCTATCTACTGATTTCTAGCCAAATTTTGGGTGAAACTTTGTTCTCTATAAAAATCTTAAAATCAAAGGGTTATACCTTAAATGATTTCGGATTGGGGAGTGAAATCGAGATAGAGGGAGGATTTCGAATCGAATGAGGCAAAAAACGGGAGAATTCCGTGAAGAATCGAGAGAGAAAGAGAGGTTTTGGGGTTTCGGTTATGTGTTGCGATTGTGGAGGAGAAAATGGCTCGTATCGACTTAAGGCAGTTCGCCCTCGATATTTCCGTATCGATCGATATGGTATTGCCGTATATCGATCGATATGTTCGAATTGTGCTAGTATGTTTACTAGTTTTGCTGAATAAAGATAATCAATAACTAAAATATTTTCATTCTAAAAGCATGGTAAATGAAACTCTAATAGTGGGTTACCTCCCACTCAGCGTTATTTGAAAATTATTGAGTATGATTTACCGATCCGGTTTCTTCGGCGGGATTAGGTATACTTAACCGGAGGGGTTTATAATTTTGGGGCTTGACCCAATAATGTTTTATTCGTTGACCATTTACCGTGAATTCTACTCCTATTTCGTTCACAAGGGTAACGGTTCCATTTGAGTGGGCCGCTATGACAGTAAAAGGGCATGACCAACGAGATCGGAGTTTCCCAGGAAATATATTCAAACGAGAGTTATATAAGAGGACTCGATCATTCGGGGTGAAATGGCGCAAAATAATGTGTTTGTCATGATAAGCTTTAGTTCTCTCTTTATATAACTTGGAGTTCTCATAGGCTTGGGAGCCAATGGTTCCGAATCCAAGCTGGCTGAGCATCTCGCCAAGATCCTTGTCGATCCCTAGGCGTCTGGTAGTGGCGAGGTCGATGAAACGTGTGGGAGCGACCTCCACATTAATCCAGGCACTGTAGAGCAGGCTGTCGTAGTTGTCCCAATCCTTACTCACAGGACGACGCAGGCACTCGGGACTCTTAGCGGTGCGTTTCAGGTTGGTGAAACGCTGGTAGATTGTAATCCGTTCACCAGCCCAACGTGGCCAAGGGTCGCGCTCATCTTCCCTTTCAGAAGAGGAAGAAGACGGTGGAGGATGACTGCTGGAGGCGCCATGTTGATCGAGCTTCCGTTTGGTTCACCTCTCTCTCTCAGTGCAGCTCGAGTCGTCATCTGCAAAAAGGAGGAAAGAAAACGAGAATCAGCCATCCGTTAAGTTCATCGATTTCGACCGATGTAAATCGATTGATATCGATCGATATCGATCGATAATGGTCGATTTCATGTTCTTCTGGATCTGGCTAAGATGTATGTATCGATCGACAGAGCAAGCTCGATGTCGATCAATATCGAGTCGCGAAACCTGCAAGAATCTCAACAATCCAAATCGCAAGTTTATAGTGTAAATCCTAGTTCTAATACTCAAAAACCTCTAAACTAACAATTCTAACAACTCAAAATGATTAAAAACAAACCTATCTACTGATTTCTAGCCAAATTTTGGGTGAAACTTTGTTCTCTATAAAAATCTTAAAATCAAAGGGTTATACCTTAAATGATTTCGGATTGGAGAGTGAAATCGAGATAGAGGGAGGATTTCGAATCGAATGAGGCAAAAAACGGGAGAATTCCGTGAAGAATCGAGAGAGAAAGAGAGGTTTTGGGGTTTCGGTTATGTGTTGCGATTGTGGAGGAGAAAATGGCTCGTATCGACTTAAGGCAGTTCGCCCTCGATATTTCCGTATCGATCGATATGGTATTGCCGTATATCGATCGATATGTTCGAATTGTGCTAGTATGTTTACTAGTTTTGCTGAATAAAGATAATCAATAACTAAAATATTTTCATTCTAAAAGCATGGTAAATGAAATTCTAATAGTGGGTTACCTCCCACTCAGCGTTATTTGAAAATTATTGAGTATGATTTACCGATCCGGTTTCTTCGGCGGGATTAGGTATACTTAACCGGAGGGGTTTATAATTTTGGGGCTTGACCCAATAATGTTTTATTCGTTGACCATTTACCGTGAATTCTACTCCTATTTCGTTCACAAGGGTAACGGTTCCATTTGAGTGGGCCGCTATGACAGTAAAAGGGCATGACCAACGAGATCGGAGTTTCCCAGGAAATATATTCAAACGAGAGTTATATAAGAGGACTCGATCATTCGGGGTGAGATGGCGCAAAATAATGTGTTTGTCATGATAAGCTTTAGTTCTCTCTTTATATAACTTGGAGTTCTCATAGGCCAGATGCCTTATTTCTTCCAGTTCATTTAGCTGGATGAGTCTCCGTTCTGCAGCCGTCTTTATGTCAAAATTTAGCAATTTAGTAGCCCAGGCTGCTTTATGCCCTAACTTAACTGGCAAGTGGCAAGATTTAGAGTAAGTGAAATGGAGTTGTTCCTAGCGGTGTTTTAAAAGCTGTTCGATAAGCCCAGAGTGCATTATCCAACTTCCTAGACCAATCCTTTCTGGTGGCTCCTACAGTCTTTTCTAAAATTGCTTTGATCTGTCTTTTCTAAAATCGCTTTCTAAAGGTGTTGCAACTCTATGGTGAACTCCGTTCTTTTTGAGTAGATTCTCAAAAAATTTGTTGATGAAATGAGTTCCACCATCGCTTATAACTACCCGAGGGACTCCAAATCTTGGGAAAATGATGCTCTTGAAAAGTTTGACAACAACAGAGGCATCGTTAGTGGGCGAAGCGATTGCCTCAACCCATTTTGAAACGTAGTCGACAGCGACTAGAATGTAACGGTTTCCGTAAGAAGTTGGGAAAGGACCCATGAAGTCTATACCCCAGCAATCAAAGACTTCTACTTCAAGGATAAACTTTTGTTCCATTTCATGTCTTTTGCTGATTTTTCCTCGACATTGGCATATGTCGCACTTGACAATAAAGGCGTGAATGTCGCGGAACATCGTAGGCCACCAGAATCCAGCTTGGAGAATTTTTGAAACCGTTTTAAAGGTTGCAAAATGTCCAGCATATTCGGATCCATGGCAGTGGTAGATGATGTCTGAAATCTCTGTTCCAGCTACGCATCGTCGAAATATTCCGTCGGCATATCGTTTGTAAAGGTAAGGTTCGTCCCAATGATACCTACTTACTTCTCTGAAGAACTTTTTCCTGTCGTAATGTTTAAGTTCTTCAGGTTCGACGTCTGCGGCAAGATAGTTTACTATGTCAGCATACCAAGGTCTTTCGCCGAATCGCTTTTCGACAGCGTGCGTTTCGGGCGTAATGTCTCCATTCGGAGGGATCTTATGTCTATCAGCGATCGTTTGGCATGCTACATTTACAGTCGTATCGATGTTGATCTTAAACGTGATGTTACGTAAGTCAATGTCATCATCTTCATCGATCGACATAGTATCGCCTGTATCGATCGATTCAACTGATTGTCCATCGATCGATGTCAGGTCTCCAGAATCGGTACTTCCAGTATCAACGGTCGATGCAAATTCGTTGGAGAGTTGTATTTGACCGATGAATGATGAATCTGTTAAGTACACGTTTTCGGTCGGTATGAAATCATTAATAGGGACTTCTTCATCTATTCTTATTCGGGAAAGATGATCCACGACACCATCGTCTACTCCCCTCTTATCTTTTATTTCCATATCGAATTCTTGGAGAAGGAGTATCCAGAGGATAAGTCGTGGTTTCGCGTCTTTCTTTTGAATAAGATACTTAATAGCTGCATGATCAGTGTGAACGATGACTTTTGAGGCCACTAGATAGTTACGTAAATTTTCGAAAGCGTAAACTACTGCAAGTAGTTCTTTCTTGGTCATTCCATAGTTTCTCTGAGTGTCGTCCAGAGTTCGACTGGCGTAATAGGCATGTAGCTTCTTATCTTTTCGTTGCCCTAAAACCGCTCCTACAGCGAAATCCCTCGCATCGCACATTATCTCGAATGGAAGATTCCAGTCGGGTGCTTGTACGACGGGGCCAGTCGGGTGAAATCAAATTTAGTGTCCTTACAAAGGAGAATAGTCAGTGGTCTGGCTATCTTGCTAAATCCTCTATAAATCTCCTATAAAATCCAGCGTGTCCTAGGAAGCTTCTGATATCCTTTACGTTATTCAGTGGCGGTAGACTCATCATTACTTCTATTTTTGCTATGTCTACATCAATACCGGCTGCGGACACTTTGTGTCAGAGTACGATTCCGTCATTAACCATGAAATGACATTTTTCCCAGTTTAGGACCAGATTCTTTTCCTCACATCTCTCTAAAACCTTGCATAGGTGTTCGAGACAATTCTCGAAACTCGATCCATAAACTGAAAAATCATCCATGAATACTTCCATGAAATTTTTGATCATATCCTTGAAAATCAACATCATAAAACGTTGGAAAGTGGCTGGTGCGTTGCACAGACTAAGTAGCATCCTCTGATATGCAAAGGTTCCATAGGAACATGTGAACGTTGTCTTTTCTTGATCATCAGGATGTATCAGGATTTGGAAAATCTAGAGTATCCATCAAGAAACAATAATATTGGTGATTTGCTAATCTTTCCAACATTTGGTCGATGAAGGGTAAAGGAAAATGATCCTACCGCGTTGCGGAGTTCAGTTTCCTATAATCAATACACATCCGGTGTCCGGTCACAGTCCTCGTCGGGATTAGTTCATCTTTTTCGTTTTTAACGACTGTAATACCTCCCTTCTTTGGTACTATGTGGACTGGACTTACCCAATTGCTATCGGAAATCGGATAAATTATCCCTGCATCCAGCAATTTAATGATCTCCTTCTTTACGACTTCTTGGAGATTTGGGTTTAGTCGTCTCTGATGTTCTACCGATGACTTGGATTCGTCCTCTAGGTGAATCCTGTGCATACAAAGGTCAGGAGATATGCCTGGAATGTCATCTAAAGAGTATCCAAGTGATTTTCTATGCTTGCGCAGTTTGTCCAATAATAGAGCAAGCTCCTTGTCAGTGAGGTTTGCGTTAACTATCACTGGGTAGGAATCGTCCATGAGGAAAGCGTACTTAAGCCCAGCGGGTAATGGTTTAAGCTCCACTTTTGGTGCTTTTTCCTTAGTGAGATTTCCAAAAAACGGCGGGTGTCGATCGATATCGTTGTTCAGATATCGATCGGTATTGATCTCTGATTCATCTTTGCCTTTGGTTTCGATAACTAAGGATCCATGACTTGTTTCTATGAGACGATCGCACTCGGCTGCTCTGCTATCTACGCTGAAGACTTCGTTCTGAGCGGATTTAAGCACATCTTCCAAATGATCATCCGAGTACCATTTCTCAAAAGATTATTGGGTCAGTTCATCAATCTCATCGACGTAAGAGGATTGTTTATCTATTAAAGGCAATGTGACGACCTTTTCCATATCAAATCACATAGGAATGTTGCCTATGTTAAGATTTATTCGTCCTTCCTTGACATCGATAATAGCGTTTGCAGTAGCAAGGAAAGGTCTGCCTAATAGGATCGGATCTCTTGGTTCATTCTTGTAATGCAGCACAACAAAATCTGTTGGAACAATGCATCCGTCGATTTGTACTGGCACATCTTCGAGTACACCTTCCGGGATTCTAACAGATCTATCCGCAAGAACTAGGTTGATGTTAGCTGGTGTAAATTCGGAATACCCAAGGAATGTGGCAACGGAATGCGGCATCAAATTTACGCTAGAGCCCAGATCATAGAGTGCTCTTGGAAATAGCTTGTCTCAGATTGTACATCTGAGAACAAAACTACCAGGATCGGGTCTCTTTTCAGGGGTTTGGATTATAGCGCTAGCTTCTGCAGACACCATCATGACACTGCGTTTTTCTGTTGAAAAACTCTTGGTTGTCATTCCCTTGACATATTGTCTTATGGTTGGAGAAATTCGGAGAGCGTCAATAAGTGGCATTTCTACCTTAACGCGTTCGAAAGTCCGTCTACAGATTTCTTTATCCCTACTGTGCGTAGAATTAAATTTGGGAGGATAAGGAGGTAAAGTGTTATACACCCGTTCTATAGTCGGTCCGGCGGGTATTGGACTTTCTCTTGATGTTTGTCGATCGATATTGGTATCATCGTATCGATCGACATCGTCAATTTCCTCCTCATCGAGAATGATCACTGGCTCCTCAGTTTCCTTAGAGTTCTTATTATTTTCCTTGTTCTGAGGGCCATTTGGCATCGAGTCACGGAGTAGAATGGGATTAGGAATGGGTTTCTCCGTCTTTGGAATCTTAGTGTTTTCTCCCGAATGAGTGTTTTCCCTAATAATTGGAGTTAGTTCTTTTCCGCTTCTCAAGACTACAGCACTTACGTGACGTCTCGGGTTTGTATCAGTCTTCCCGGGTAGACATCCTGCTTCTCTCTTGATACTTTCTGCGGTATGGGCAATATCGCTTTCAAGGTCTCTTATTTTCCCATGCAAAGCGTCAAGTTTTTCTGACATTTCGCAGCAGGCGCTGTGTCTAGCCTGACATCTAGGGTATACTCCAATTTCTGACTTTCTGTGAGAACGTGGTTCATCCTGGCCATGACCTTTCCTTTGTTTAATCCAATGGAAGTGTCGTAGCCTTGGGTAACACTATCTATGTTAAATGTATACTCCTGAGTGCTTTCTGGTCTAAATAAGGTTTGCTCAATGGAATGGATATCCTTATCGCTGTGGATCACATTAGAATCCTTTTTCCTAATGAGAGAGTGAAGGGAATCTAGTGATTGCTTAATTTCATTTATTTGAGATTCGTTCTTGGATCTAGCTTCTCGTTCTCTATCTTTAATTTCATAAGACTTACCCGTAGCTATGTTTTTAATCTAATAATTTGCTTCTGCAGGGGTTCTGGAGCTAAAATTTCCATCACTCGCATTGTCTAGCGTGATCTGGTAATCCAAGCATGGTGGGTACAATCTCGCTGGTGATCATTAAACCTAGTCCAAGCGTTTCTAAAAGATTCTCGTGGGCCTTGAAGGAATGTGGAGAGTTTATGTCTCACGTCCCAATATCGAGTCTCAATGAAAAAATTCGTTAATGAAAGCAGTGCGAATATCTTTCCAGCAGGTTAAGGATCCTGCTGGTACTTGTTTTAACCAATTTCTGGCATCCTTCCCCAAGGAAAAAGGAAAAATTTTACAACGATTACTATCGTTGAGTGCAAATCCTTCTAGATAATCTATGTGTTCATGGGGGTGGTCTGAGACAGCACCACAGAAGGGGTTCTTTTGTACCAGATGGATGTAGTCAAAATGAAGCGTAGACTTATTTGCTTCATCCTCTGGTAGCTTGATAGCTGACCTATTGGAATAGGTCTTAATGGGATCTAAGTAGTCTTGCAATTTTTCTACATCTTCAGTTGAAGATGGATGGTTTTTGACAGGGATTTCAGTCCCATGTTTAACTGTAAATTCATTGGTTTCATTGCATAACTAACCTACTGGTTCATTTGGGATTACTTTCTCATTTATTAAATCGGTAAGTAAAGACTTACCTGCTTCCGGCTCGGTTATATCGATCGATGTGGGTTGGACTATGTCGATCGATTCCTCGGTAAACATATCGCTCGATGTGTGCGTCACGTCATTGGTCGATGCTTGGCCGAAATCTCTCTTTTCCATCTTGGATTCCCTGTTAATCAGAGAAAGAAGAAAAAGAAGTAAGTAAACAATAAACAAAAATTCTAGACTGTATTCTAAACTAAATCTGGTGGTAATAAGAAACAGTCCCCGGCAACGGTGCCTAATTTGATATCACTCAAATGTTTAACCCTAAGGAGTGAATTACTCTCTCAAATAAGAAGTTCAATCGTAGTAAAGCCAGACAATAAGATTTTAAACAGTAACTTAAAAGATAGCAAGTAAATGCTTGATTGATTGATTGTTTTGCTAAGAAGAAAGAAGATAGTTAAACTTAGGTATTTTCTCAGGTATGACATACATGCAAATTGTAAAGGGTTTTTATTATTCATAGTTCTAGATTCAAACTCTTAAGGAATTTAAGGATTAACTCTACTGGATTTTGGGTTAGGACTATCGTCAGATAACCTGAAGGGAATATCGATCGATGTTTCTGTCGAAACTATCAATCGATGTTAATGCCGCTATATCGGTCGACACGACTATCGTCTCATCGATCGATATCACATCCAGCGAGTGGTAAAGGTGTATTTGAATGGATTATCTAGTTTTCATTAAATTAACTTAGACTTAGGGTATTTGCCAAGCTATCGCTTGTCCAAATTGATCCTAAAATCAGAGGCAAGGGTGATCAATCCTTGACCTTAGCATTCATTGATAACTAGATTGAGAACTATATTTTAAACACCGTAAAAATGGTTAAATTCAATGCATGAGTCAAACTTAATGAGAAACCTAAATCTAACAAGAGAGACTACTCAAACATATTCATGAGAGACAAAGTCATGATGGTCTGAATAATACTTTAAGATAATAATAAAAAGAAACAATAAGTAAAAAGGGAGTTCAAGATCTTCTCTGGAATTGTAGTTCAGATCTCTCTCTCCATCAAACTCTTCTCAAAGTATAGCTAGATGTTTCTCCTAATTAGGTCTAAAAGGTCTCCAAAGTTGTCTACCTAAACTAGTACAAAGCCCTCTTAATATAGCCTAACAGGCGGCCAGGGACTTAGTTGTAAATTATTAAAACTCTTGTGAAGCAATTAGGGCTTCTAATCTTCATTTAATCGCTTGGATAACTTATGTATCGATCGATGTAAAATGTCATCTATCGATCAATACGAGTAATCATCTATCGGTCGATTGCTCTCAATGTGCATCGGTCGATAGCTTAAACATCGTTTTGCTCATATCTTCATAAAGTCTCGATTTTAGCTCCAAAATGCATGTTTTACACCAGTGAGTAACTGAACCTGTAAAAGCTCTAAAAAGATACTAAAAATATCATTTTGTTTCCAAAAACATATATAAATCATGGCTTGACAGTGGCCCCACTCACCACATCACGGGGACGAAGTTATATATTTTGTTTCAGGTGAAGGATCAGAGCACGGGGACGAAGTTAATCCAAGGCATCAGTAAGGATCAACTATATGAATGGCCGAGGTTTACCACTACACCTACGGCGATGTTCACCGGTTATGTAATACTAATCAAGTATCCATCGAATTATTTCCTTCATCCTTTCAGCTGAAGGATCAGAACACGGGGAACAAGTTAATCCAAGGCAGCAGTAAGGGTCGACTATATGAATGGCTGAGGTTTACCACTACACCTACAGCGATGTTTGCTAATCCAACTTAAAAGGCTACGTTATTTTCTTGGCCTTCCCGTTTGGGACATCCCTTTTCTTCTATCTTAAACAAAAAATTTTCTCAATTTTCACTTCTTGTTTCTCAACTTTCTAATAAAACTCTCTCTTGCTCAGACTGCCTTATCAATAAAAGCCACAAGTTATCATTTTCTGAATCGAGTATTACTTCTACTAGACCTCTTGACATTATTTTCACAGATGTGTGGTCTTCTCCTATTATATCTACTGATCAATTCAAATATTATCTCATTCGAGTTGATCATTATACTCTATACTCTTGGCTCTATCCACTATAACAGAAATCTTTGTAGCCTACAAAGAATTGGTTGAAAACCGCTTTCAAGCTAAGATTGGGACGTTGTTCTTAGACAATGGTGGAGAATTTATAGCGCTTAGATCATACCTTAGACAACACAGGATTTCTCATCTCACCTCTCCTTGACACACCCCTGAGCATAATTGAGGTTCATAGAGAAAGCATCAACATGTAGTTGAGACTGGTCTTACTCTGATGTCTCATGCTTTGATACCAAAGACGTACTGGCCATTTGCGTTCGCTACTGCGGTGTACTTGATGAATCGGCTCCTCACCCCAAATCTTGATCATCAATCACCATATCAAAAGTTGTTTCAACGGCCGCCGAACTACAACAGACTCCGTATCTTTGGATCTCTATATTTCCCTTGGTTGTGGCCATACACAGCAAATAAGATGGAAGATCAATCCAAAGCTTGCGTTTTTCTTGGCTACTCGACAAGTCAAAGCGCCTACTTATGTCTGCATAAACGCACTGGCCGTTTATACACCTCTAGACATGTTGTCTTCGAAGAATCAATCTTCCCTTTTGCTAATCCAATGAAAGCTCTGCCTGTACAAATGGAAGATGTTGATATCTCTGGTCTAGAAACCCAGCCGTCCGGTTCGGAAACAACCTCTGGCTATCACACAAGCTTCCCCGTGCTCGGATTTTCACCCGGCTTCACCGTCAATCTCCTCGGCCCCGGTTCCTCCTCAACCTCAGGTATCGTCTTCTAACTCTAAAACTCAATTCTCTTCTCCCATAATTTATGAGCCCACTGCTCCAACTCAAAATGGGCCGCAACCCACGGCCCAGCCAGCCCTACAAAACTCAAACATTAACCCTTTCCAAAATTCAAATCTAAATTCATCTTATCAGTCCATCCCACAAACACAAACCAGTGAACCAGAAATAACCACCAGTGAACCAGAAATAACCGCCCAAACAGTTCCAAATCAAACCACAAATCCCTTACCATCTCCTCCCCAAAACGAAAATCAAATCACCATTCCCCAACCACCGCGAAACAACCATCTGATGTTAACTAGAGCCAAAAATAAGATCGTCAAACCCAACTCCAAATTCGTACTAACAACAACATCCTCACCTCCTCCACCAAAATAACCACGAACCTTGGCACTGGCACTCAAATTTGAGTATGGAACATGGGATTCCCCGCTGAATCATCATAGAACCTGGTGAGTTGTTACTGGATACAAACAATCAAATATAAACTGAATGTTGAACGCCTTAAATCGAGACTCGTCGCAAGAGGTAACATTCAACAAGATGGAATAGATTACAGAGAAACATTTAGCCCGGTTATCAAATCTACTACTATTAGACTGGTGCTTGATAGATCAGTTAACAAGGGATGGTAACTAAAGCAACTAGACGTTAACAACGCGTTTCTTCAAGGTGAGCTTAAGGACGAGGTCTACATGACACAACCTCCGGGATTTGTTGATACAGATAGACCGAATGGTGTATGTCGACTCAATAAACCTATATACGGGCTCAAACAAGCTCCGAGGCCGTGGTATATGTCTCTTAAACAACACATACTCTACATGGATTCTGGAACTCGCAATCTGATACATCATTCTTTACTAGTGTCTCTGGTTCTAACTCTACAGACATACTGGTATATGTAGAGGATATTGTTGTCACATGTAGAAGTCCCACCATCATAGTCTCGGTTCTTCAGTCTCTCGCTAAACGATTCTCAATTAAGGATCCAGTCGACCTCCATTACTTTCTTGGAATTAAAGTTACCAGACAACGGATTACACATCATGCAACGGCGATATATCTTGGATCTTTTAACCAAGACGAACATGCTTGATGCAAAGCAGTATCGACACCAATGCAAACAACACCAAAGTTAAAACTCCTTGACGGCACAGCTCTTCCAGACCCTTCGCAGTTTTGCTCAGTTGTGGGATGTCTCCAATACTTATCCTTCACACGGCCTGACATTTTGTTCTCCGTCAATTCTCTCTCCCACTTCATGCACAGACCCACTGAGAGACATTGGCAAGCGGTAAAACGAGTACTTCGGTTTCTAGCAGGGACTGTTAGTCATGGAATCCACATGATCGTTGGATCTCTTCTTACCTTTCACGCATTCACTTCTGCGGATTCGGAAGGTGGTAGTGATGATTATGCTTCTACGAATGCATATGATATCTACCTCGGTTCTACTCCGGTTTCCTAGTCGTCCCAAAAGAAAAATGGAGTTGCTCAATCCTCCACCAAAGCAGAGTACCGAGCCGTTGCAAATACAGCATCTGAGGTATGATGGCTATGTTCTCTACTTCAGGAACTTGGTATACGTGTTCCAAATACTCATGTCATCTATTGTGATAATGTTGGAGCAACCTATTTGTGTGCCAATCTCATATTCCTATGTAAGATGAAGTATATTGTCACTGATTATCATTTCATAAGGCACTTGATTCAGCTTGGCATGGTTCGCGTCTCACATGTCTCCACTAAAGATCAGTTAGCGGATGCTCTCACCAAGCTACTCTCACGCCAACAGTTCATCAGTGAAACATCCAAGATTGGAGTCACAAGAGTACCTCCATCTTGAGGGGACATACTAAAGATAGATATGTATATAAGGAAAGGGTTCTAATGTCAATATCATTAACCTAGGATTACCATTGTACTCTCTGTATATATTGAACTCTATGTCTTTTCTAATGAAATTCCACATTCTGTAGAAATTATTACGTGTTATACTCTTTTCCTCTTAACCATATAATAGATATCAAGAAGTGCTATAAATATTATATTATATCCTTTATAGAAAATATTAGAATTAGTTGATTGTCAAGTCTACTTGTCCCCAAATTTTACTTAGTTCCCAAACTATTATAATCATATATATAAAAACTAGGATTAGACCCGCGCCTTGCGCGTGATGAGATGATTAAATTTGTTGTGTTTTTAAAGTTAAGAAGACATTATATATGTTTTATTTGCATATTAGTTTGTTTTGGATTGGTGGTTTCGGGTTTTAATATCGTCCAATTATATATCTATATTATAAATATTGTCTTTTTGGTTAAATTGCGATTTTGTCTCATATATCTTTTTTTTTTTGTATCCACGCGACATGGAAACACGTAAGATGAAAGTATATTACTGTCAACATCATTAAGAGTATTGAGACAATCCCAAATCTCCTTTTAGTCTCAAGATGGGTTGCGAAAAGGCTCATTTCGAGAAGCAAATTCTCGACTTGTATAACGAAATTTCCAATCTCAAGAGCCCTTAAACCTTTCACATATATATGTCGACAATTTGTTCAATAGCTCATGTCCACGTCCTTTCTTATGGATACAAAAATCGACGTTAAAAACTTGTGCCCAAAAGTCCAAAACTACAGAACCAATCTCACCGACCTACGTAGTGAAGATATAGAGTTTTCAGAGCACCACTACTATACGGCCTTGGGATCTCTCGAAGACAACACACTTCACCATTTAGATCTACCCTCAGTACACTAACTACCTCAAACTTAGCAAGGTTGAGTTCAATCTCTTCACGCTACACACGAGCCATGTCCAAACCAAGATCGCGTTCATGGGCTTCGGTACGTTGCCCTTCATATCCATCATCTTAGATACGTCCCACCTCCCAAATAACGACGTTCCAGAACTTTGACATCGACCCTCAAGCCAATTTACTTGCCTCCGAACTTGTCTCACGCGATATTGAACTTTGTAGTTTTAAAGTATCTCGTGTGTTTTATAATTGAAGTAAATAAGGTAATATATTGTGAGAATGTATTAAATAAGGTAATAAATTGTGAGAAGATAGTAAATAAGGTAATAAATTGTGAGAAGGTAGTAAATAAAGTAATAAATTGTGAGAATGTGGTGTGAAAAAATTTAATGCAAAATGCTTCTATTTTAATATATAAGGGATTTATTATTCATTTAATAGTACACACCAGTTTCTCTCTTTCTCTTTTTAACTTATAACGTCATCATATTTTGAAAATGAATTTTAAATGTCTTACAATCAATGAGTTTTAGTTTTCTAGTTGTCGAAAGACAACTGAATCAGTTTTCTTCTTCTTTTTAGGTTAGAAATAACAGAACAATAACAAAGGAATACATAAAAAGAGGCGTGGAAACAGTTCAAAATGGACACACGCACATTGTCAAAACACCTCAGAATAAGGTCGGCCACAAATAATTAAACATACAACCTATGTAAGTGTATATATATATATACCACTTCTCCGTTTCAACACAACATCACAGAACCAAAGAAAAAAAACCCTCTTCTGTGACTTTCACTCTTTCTTGTTCTTCTAACAGCTTGAAAGAGAAGGAGTTTTATTTATACATATATAGAGATATATTTGCTCTCTTGATCAAAGAAATCAAGTGTGTTTGTAAGAATACTTGATTAAACATGGCTGCTGATATTTCATGGGACGAAATAAAAAAGGAGAATGTTGATCTTGTTAGTTATCGTTTTCTTTTTTCTTTAAGATATATACCTTGTTATCTGAATATAATATATAATTATAGACATGGAATTTATCTATTACAGGAGAAGATTCCGGTGGAAGAAGTCTTCCAACAGCTAAAAATTTCAAGGGAAGGTCTGTCATCAGAGGAAGGAAGAAATAGACTGCAGATCTTTGGGGCAAACAAACTGGAAGAGAAAGAAGAAAACAAATTTTTAAAGTTTTTAGGGTTTATGTGGAATCCTCTTTCATGGGTGATGGAAGCAGCAGCAATCATGGCGATTGTGTTGGCCAACGGTGATGGAAGACCACCGGATTGGCAAGACTTTGTTGGAATTACTTGTTTGCTTATTATAAATTCGACGATTAGTTTCATTGAGGAGAACAACGCAGGTAATGCAGCAGCAGCCCTCATGGCCAATCTTGCCCCTAAATCAAAGGTATTGAGAGATGGGAAATGGGGGGAACAAGAAGCTGCAATTCTGGTTCCAGGCGACTTAATTAGTATAAAGTTGGGTGATATTGTTCCCGCTGATGCTCGTCTTCTAGAAGGTGATCCTCTTAAGATCGACCAATCTGCTCTTACTGGAGAATCTCTCCCAGCCACTAAACATCCGGGAGACGAGGTATTCTCTGGTTCCACTTGTAAACAGGGTGAGCTCGAGGCTGTTGTCATTGCAACCGGTGTGCATACCTTCTTTGGTAAGGCAGCTCACCTTGTTGACAGTACTAACAACGTTGGCCATTTCCAAAAGGTAATGATATTTCATTTGAACTGAAGTTTTCCGTGCAGTGGAAGCAATCTGATTCTAGTGTGTTTGGCCTTTGAATGTTTCAGGTCTTAACCGCGATTGGTAATTTTTGTATATGCTCAATAGGAATAGGAATGTTGATTGAAATAATTGTAATGTACCCGATCCAGCATAGGAAATACAGAGATGGAATCGATAATCTTCTTGTGCTTCTCATTGGAGGAATCCCAATTGCGATGCCAACTGTGTTGTCTGTCACAATGGCTATTGGATCCCATAGATTGTCTCAGCAAGGTGCCATCACAAAACGTATGACAGCCATTGAAGAAATGGCTGGTATGGACGTTCTTTGCAGCGACAAAACTGGAACCCTGACTCTCAACAAACTAACAGTTGACAAAAACTTGATTGAGGTTAATTTGATGACACATCTCTTCAGCTCCATCGCATTTTTGTCTTTTCATGTACATCTAAATTAAATAAAAAACATTGTGTTCATCAGGTTTTCAATAAAAACGCAGACAAGGATACGGTGATACTACTTTCAGCTAGGGCGTCAAGAACAGAGAATCAAGATGCTATAGATGCATGCATTGTTAATATGTTGGGTGATCCAAAAGAAGCAAGAGCTGGAATAACTGAAGTGCATTTCTTGCCTTTTAATCCAGTAGAAAAACGAACTGCAATCACTTACATTGATGCCAACGGAGACTGGCATAGATGTAGTAAAGGTGCTCCTGAACAAATTATTACTCTCTGTGAACTCAAAGGAGAGACGAAGAAACGAGCACATGATATCATTGACAACTTTGCGGAGCGTGGCCTTCGCTCTCTCGGAGTTGGACGCCAGAAGGTCCCTGAGAAGGACAAAGAAAGTGTTGGAACACCATGGGAGTTTGTTGGTCTTTTACCACTCTTTGACCCTCCAAGACATGATAGTGCGGAGACCATTAGACGAGCTCTTGATCTTGGTGTGAATGTTAAGATGATCACTGGAGACCAATTGGCCATTGGTAAAGAAACAGGTCGCAGGCTTGGAATGGGTACTAACATGTATCCTTCCTCTTCTTTACTCGAGAACAAAGATGATACCACAGGTGGAGTGCCTGTGGATGAGCTCATTGAGAAGGCGGATGGATTTGCTGGAGTCTTTCCTGGTACCAAAAGTTCTATCTATTTCATTTTCCTTTTTTCTCACTACAATCAGATCTAAACTTGTTTGATTTTGTGTAGAGCACAAGTACGAGATTGTAAGGAGACTCCAAGAAAAGAAACATATCGTCGGTATGACCGGGGATGGCGTAAACGACGCTCCAGCACTAAAAAAGGCTGACATTGGTATAGCTGTGGATGATGCAACTGATGCGGCAAGAAGCGCCTCAGATATAGTATTGACTGAGCCAGGTCTTAGTGTAATAGTCAGTGCGGTGCTCACCAGTAGAGCTATATTTCAACGAATGAAGAACTACACAATCTATGCAGTTTCCATCACCATCCGTATAGTCCTAGGCTTCATGCTTGTAGCTCTCATTTGGGAGTTTGACTTTTCTCCCTTCATGGTCCTCATTATTGCAATCCTAAACGACGGGACCATCATGACCATCTCGAAAGACAGAGTAAAGCCTTCTCCAATACCTGATTCATGGAAGCTTAAAGAAATCTTTGCTACTGGTGTTGTTCTTGGAACATACATGGCTCTCATTACCGTTGTTTTTTTCTGGCTAGCTCATGACACTACCTTCTTTCCGGTAATAATACAATAATACTAATTAATAGATCATTATCTCCCAAAATGATACGCCATTATCCTTGTGAATATCTTATGTGGCTTAGTCATAAATTTTGTGTCGGCTCTGTGTAGGATAAATTTGGAGTAAAGTCATTACAAGGAAAAAACGAGGAGTTAATAGCAGTTCTGTATTTGCAAGTCAGTATAATTAGCCAAGCTCTCATCTTTGTCACTCGATCAAGAAGCTGGTCCTTTGTGGAACGCCCTGGATTTCTTCTTCTTATTGCTTTTCTTATTGCCCAAATGGTTTGTAATTTGAATCATTATACATATTCTAATATATAACACAAACTTGTAATTTTTTTTTCATTCTCGAAAGAACAGGTTGCAACTTTAATAGCTGCGTACGCACATTGGGAGTTCGCAAGAATCAAAGGATGCGGATGGGGATGGTGTGGAGTTGTCTGGATTTATAGTCTCATCACATACATTCCTCTTGACATCCTCAAGTTCATCACCCGCTACACACTTAGTGGGAAAGCTTGGAATAGCATGATTGAAAACAGGGTATTTTATATTTATTCTCGAACAACATAATCTACACATGTATTGAAATTCTTGCTTGCCCTTTTATAATCCAAGACTGCATTCACAACCAAGAAAGACTACGGAAGGGGAGAAAGAGAGGCCCAATGGGCTCTAGCTCAACGTACTCTCCATGGACTTAAACCGCCTCAGTCAATGTTTGAAGACACGGCAACCTATACCGAGCTTTCTGAGATCGCTGAACAAGCTAAAAAACGTGCAGAAGTTGCCAGGTAATGATCACTCGGAAGAGTCTATATTTAGAGTTTTTTTTTCTAACAGGATTGGTGAGAATTGCGCTGTGTTGTGGTGCATGCAGATTAAGAGAAGTGCACACTCTCAAAGGCCACGTGGAGTCAGTAGTAAAGCTTAAAGGCCTTGACATTGACAATCTTAACCAACACTACACTGTCTAAGCAAAAATACAATGATATTTGTACCAGAGATGTATGCCAGACAACTCGAGCAATAAAGTTGGAGAAATTGGCTTCATAAAGACTAATTAAAAGGAAAAGAAAGATTCGATTTGGACTATTGCGGTTTTGAAGTCAGTTTTCTTTGTTAAGATATGATATTAGTGGAATGTTTCATAGCTTAAGGATGAAAAAACAAAAGAAGTTGCTGGATGGACGCGTGAGACAGAATAACGTACAAAAACAGAGACACCATCAATCATCATGTGACAAAGTGACTACCGATCCTATATTTGTTTCTCCTTTTCTTTTACTTTTTTTTCATGTTCTTATTCAGGAATAAAATTTCGAGGCTGGTAATGATAGAAGTTATTTGTGTTTAACTGGAACTAGGTGTTTTGCCCGCACTTGCGGGCCTAAACATTTTATAATTATTTTACTAATATAGTTTTACTAATTGAAAGATTATAATGATAAATTATTATTTATGTTTGTTAAACGAATAATATTCATATTTTCATTTAAACATTCTTACATATATTTCTTTGTATATTATGTTCACTATTAAAAATAAATATTAAAATCAAATAATATTTTCAATTATATAAAATTAAAAAATTTACTTAATTAATATTTAGTTATGTATTTTCTATTTTTTATTAAAATATATGTGTAGATAACAACACAATATATATAGGAATTATCTTATTTAAATACATATTATTTAGATTTTGGATAGTTCTTATGATTATTATTAGTTTTAATTACTTATCTAATTTAAATAGTTAAATTCATTTTTATTTTGTATGTAATTTATATATTTTATTCATTAAGAGTATAAACGATATTAATCATTGTAACTTTTAACGTGAGAGCTCAATTGAGAAAAAAACACTTAAATGCAGACATGCGGACATAATTAAATTTAAGTCAATACATATCTATAAGAATTATCTTTTTATTTTATTTTTAAATATATATTTAGATTGTGGATAATTCTTATCATTATTATTAATTTAAATCATTTATCTAATCAAATAAGTATTAAATTCGTTTTTATTTTTATCTGATTTATATATTATTAAAAGGGTATAAACGATATTAACCACTCTAACTTTTAACGTGAGAGCTCTGTTGCGAAAAATCACTTCGCAAATAATAGTATAGATTTATTTTAAAGAGTATCTTTAAATAACACGAAACAGTTTTAGTTTTTTTCTTTTTGAAATTTATATTTCTAACTATTTTTTAAATAAACATATTCTTGCGTACGAATATCTGTTTTTTTGTTCTAGATTACGGATATCTATTTATCCAAATAAATTGCTGAAAATATTATTATTTTTTAACTTACTAGACTTTTGATACTAATAGTTTTTTTTTCATCAAACGGCTATTATATTACTCAAACTTGAGGTGGTCTAAAAAGCCAAACAGGAATAGAACAATCAGTGTAATACAGACTCCTGTAAAAAGACCTTGCTATCATAGCTAACAAATCAGACGATATATTTCTAGCACGAGGAATAAAAGACATCGAAAATTCTATGAATTTATCCTTTAGCCTTAAAAACTCCTGCAATTCTGTGAAAAAAGTTTGGCTATACTCCTGGATTCTGGGTCATCGAGAGTAGGTCCTTGCAGTCAGTACTGAATGCCTGACACGTCGACGTATGCATCATGCACTCCATTGCCCATAGAAGAGCCTCCAATTTCTAGTGTAGAGGTGAGATTCTCCTGTTGCGGTTTTTAACCCCTAGAAGTGTGATTTTTCCATTAGAGTCCTTCCATATCCATCCACAGCCACTGAAGAGTGCGTCATGAGTCCATGATCCATCAATCATGCATCTCCCTAAATCATCCAACCATTCTTGAGGCTGGCTCTCCGTTAATATCCTTTCAGGTTTCTTGTTTGCCTCAAACAAGGCCTGACATTCGGTCCTTGCATTTCTGACAGTTTCCAATGGGTCTCTGTCTAACCCTCTGAACAGTTTGTCATTTAGAACCTTTCAGATATACCATATGATCCACAAGTAAGAATCCTTATCAAGCTCCATATCTTAAATATCAGTTTTGCGCTAGAACAAGTAATCCATATTTGTGTAATGGTTCACACTGGAAAACATTGAGGGTGGAGTTGGGGTTGCTGCTAAAGCCCATATTTGAAGTGCTGGCTGACATTCAAATAGCGCATGATTGATTGTTTCATTTTCAGCCCCACATGTAGGACAATGGTTGTCACACAGCATATGACAGTGTGTTAAGTTGCTTGTTACTGCCTTGAGATTGATTGCCATATAAAATGTCAGATCTTTGGTGAGGCTTTGATCTTCCAAGCAAAAGGTTGGAGTGTGACTATACTTTGCTCTATTACTGCTTCTATTTCTCTGTTGAAAACATTTGTTGCCGCAGATCCAGACTTAGCTGTGTATCTTTCACTTTTATTATATGACCAACATAATTCGTGTCTTTGATATCCCTCGCTTATGGCCAAAGATCGGATCAATGGGATATCCTCTTGAGCGACATAGTGTTCTAGTAGTTCCACGGTCAACTGCTTTGGATTACCAGTCATGATGTGGCTCACTTGCTACATTGGATGTACCACAGGGGCTTTCGGCCTAGCTCGACGGGCATGTATCGTTAGGATCCAGAGGTTTTCTCAGATCCTGATCTCATTCCTTGAGTGTACTTTTTGTCTAATCCCCAATGTTATTAATGGCTTTGCCACCATAATACTAGTCCATCCATATGAGAGATTATCAAAACTGTGCTTTTGCAAAGGCGAACTAAATCTAAAGTATTTTCCCCTCAATATTCTTGCTAACAAGAGTCGTGTTCGTTTGGTTGCCACAGATTTCTGTTGATGTGTCTGAGTCTGCGGCTGCTGTTCATTTGGTTGTTGTTCGTATTGTAGACGCAGCCGCAGCCGCAGACTTTTGTTCATTTTGTAGACGCAAGACATGGGCGCATACAGAAGACGCAGACGCATGAAGGTGATTTATGTTGTTCTTTTGGCAGACGCTGCGCTTACTTTCATTTAATTCATGTTTTAATTTTAAAATTTTATTAAATTGTATTTTAAATAAATAAAGTGTAGTTTAAATTTGTCAAATTTTCTTTTAATTAAATAAAATACAGTCTAAATATATTTCATCCATCAAAATATTATATTTAATTAGTAATAAATGTTTAGTCAAATATACAAATTTAACAACATTTTTTCTCATAAATATTTTAAATAAAACAAAGTCTTAAACCACAAAGTCTTAAACCACAAAATCATAAATATTATAATACATCAAATCTTAAATAAAAACAAAGTCTTTAACCAAGTCTTTAACTATAATATTTAATATGGTAAACGACCTCTACCATATTCATTTGTGATTTTCTTACGCAATTCTTTCATCACTCCATCACGAGTCGGCTCATATACAGTACTAGCTTCTTCTTGTTCTTCACCATTACCATCAGCTTCTTCTTCTTCTCCATCATCATCACTTTGTCATTGTACAATATCACGATCTTCCCGATGTGAATCACGTATGAAGTTGTGTAGTGCCATTGTCGCTGTTACCAGCTTAATCCATTTGGCCAGTTCATATACTTTGGATGCTTACGATATAAACACCTCTATTTTGCTTTCCATACTCCAAATGTCTTCTCAATCACTGATTGTAGACCTTAATGCTTTTGGTTGAACAACTCTCTTGCACTAACTGGTGGTCCTCCTCTAGCAAACTGACCAAGATTATATCGCATACTAGGACGCGGACCAAGATACCCCGTCCTGGTCGATATCCGGAGTCAACTAGATAATACTTTCCATGAGGAGGACGTGGGAAAGAAGCCTCATTCCTCGCACAATGAGTCAACACCTTTGTATCATCTGCTTTACCAGGTACACCGAGATATGCATATATGAACTTCATATCAAAGTTACATATAGCAAGAACATTCATTGTAGGATCTTACTTTCTACACCTCAATTTCTGCTGAGTCCGTTTGTCACAAGATTCTACAACCGCATGTTTCTCTTTACGCCTTCTTTTTTCCCTTGAACTTCCGGAATGAGTTTGAGCCGCTGGCTGAGTTTCTGTCTCCAATGCTTGAGTGTCTGATGCTGGCTGAGATCAGCTTCATCGCCATCATCTCCACCCACTCTAGAATTAAAACTTGCTTCTCCATGTTGAGTGCTCCATCCTTCTGCTCCAATTACTATTACACCACGAAATTCCTCTTCAAACAGATTCATATTAAGTTCTTCTTTCCATACAGATCCTCTAATCAGAACACTCCTATAAGCAATAAATAAAAAAAATACACAGAAGGGAGTAAGTCAATGATACAAGAAAACGAATCACAACACACTAGGCAGCACATATAATAAATATAATAAATACACAGAAGAGAGTAAAGGGAAACTGACCTTTTCGCGTTCATTCCACCAATCATCAGACATATTAATTATTCCCAAGTTATCAAACCCAAGCCGTGTCCTATTCTTAGTTAACCTCCTAGACTTGTTGTATTTCTTCCTGCTGGTGTCGTATTTGTTCTTGAAAGACATCCAAGAGTTATATACTCTCTTAAACCTCTCTTCAAACGCCTCCATGATGTTCTGTTTTCCCATTTAATTCATAAATGTACTCGTCCTATTTTTCTTTCTTCTCTATTCGGCGTAAAAATTGGCAAAAAAACCTTGTTTCCTCAGGAGGCCAAATTTAAAACACACCAAACTTAATGCCAACTTAATCATTAAATCACCGACCCTAAAGCATAAACAAATAAATAATCACAGACCCTAAAGCATAAACAAATAAACAAGAGTAGCAGCAGGTTTGAATGTTGATGATCAAGGGGCTGTAATCTCTATGAGGGAGTTAGTTATACCCACTAAAGACCCCTAGATCAAGCTATTTATATACGATAGCAAACCCTATCTTTTTTTTTTGAACAACAGCAAACCCTATCTTAATAGAATAGATTTAGGATATTTAGTATTGTCTAAAGGTTGCTCAAACAATCTAAACTTCTTAGATTAGGTTTTTAGTTAGCAAATCTAGAACATAAGCACTAAAAACATTCTATTAATATAAATCACAACAAGCGATCCTATAGTTGGGGCTAATCCCCCTAACCTATTTAAACCCTAAATTTAACAAGTGCATTTATTTAGACATGAAATTTGTCACAAAAATCATAGATGAGCAGATATAAAATATAACAGAAATAAATAAACCAAAGGAATTCCAGGAGGACTCTGATGAAGTTCCTATCGTATCTCCTAGAAGTAAGAACAAGAGCAAAGTAAAGAAGCGTAAAGAAAGCATAGCCGTCAACAATGGCTTATAAATAACATAAATAGGGTTTCTGGTCATCTAAGGGAATTCTGGTAATTTGTGGTTGCTTCTGGGCTTCAGTTGGTCATAAAATATGCTTGGTCCTCATTCTGGTATTCCCATCGATTGATACAAAGGGTGCTGCATCGATCAATTTTTCTTTATCTTTTCAACAGCTTCCTCTCGTGAGGCAGACTGACCACTCTTTAGTAAAATGGGCATAACTTCTGCTATAGGATGCTAATTGACGTCAGACCGGTGGCATTGGAAACCTAACTAAAGCTCTATCTTGTGTCAAAAGATGGGCTCAATCAAACAGTGGGAAGGTTTCCATCCATAGCTAAATATCTGACGCGTCTATGCAGTCTTGCACTAAAAAGGCTCCAAAAGACATCAAAATCACCATATTTCTCTAGAACGTACCTGAACATGTAAATATTCTAAAAATACTCCAAAACATAATAATTATATCTTAAAACACTTATATACTATGTCTGAAAGTGGGTCAAATTCATGGTATATCAACTCCCCCCAGACTTATCATTTTGTTTATCCTCAAGCAAAATAAACAGGCCGTCTCTTTGAAAGAAGTTTGAAATCGCAGGGACTCACAATATCTTTGACTTACTACTATCACCTCTACTATGTTGCAACCACATAAAATAAGTGCTAATCTCAGAGATACTTTATATACTATATCCTAGCTTAACAGCCAAATCCAATCTACCAGCAACTTAGCAAATACTAGCTTGACTTACTACCCCTCTGCTAACCTCATTTCTTACATAAAATTAGACTTAAATTACACTGTCTCCAGTGCTTAATGTAACAAGTTAGAACGATATACCTGACCGGAAACAATCTTGATCGACACAATGAATTGCAAATCGATTGTTGGACCTGAAGTATTTTCGATCGATATCGACATGGTCTCATCCGTCGATGGCTAGAGAAATCGTCTACTTGGATCTGCTCATTGATGGTGAGCGTCGACCGAGACAGTTAAGTAGCGATCGATTGTACTCGTGATACTCTGTTGATCGATACGCTGGCCAGCCATCGATCGATGCTTGTTGCGGAACTTGTCTTCCTCGGGTCTAACATAAATAAAAAGTTTTTTTTTCAATGAACAGTATCCTGCTTTAGTTACGTTGTTATAGTGTCGCTCGATGAGACTGCTACAGTGTCGATCGACAGTTCTGCTACGGTATTACTCATCGGTTCTGCTACATTGTCGATCGCTACTACAGTGTCTCTCCTACAGTAACTTCACTGTTCACATTTTTTTTCCTCAAAGAAATAAAAACGAAAAATCAGTAATAAAATAAATTAAAACCAAATTTAGAGCAAACCAAACAGTGGATTGCCACCCACTCAGCACTTAATTTTAGTCATTAGCTTGACTACTGGAGATCTGATTCAGTGCAGATGAGAATGAGAACATGCTCCAAAACAAGTCCCATGTCTAATCTCTGAAGCTTCATCATTCTTTTGTGAAAGCCTCCTCCATAGACTCTTATCCTTTGTCTATCATCTCAACAATAAGGAGTGCTTTAAGCTTGGCAAAAGGTTGTGAGAAACATCTGCTACGCACTATGGATTTCCTGACACCATCTGAAAACTTAGGAATCAATGATATCTTAGGACTTCCCTTAGTCTTTTTTCTCTTCTTCCAATTCCTTCTCTTCTTTTCCTCAGACTTGTCTGATTTCGTGGTAGGGCCTCCATCAAAAAGATTTCCACACACATGGAATCCATTCTGCTCTAATACATGTCCAGTGTCGATCGATGGTATCTGGTCTATGTCAATTGATGGTATCTGGTCTATGTCGATCAATGCTGCTTCTGTTAAACCTTTGTTGACTTCAACTCTACATCTCAATCCTCTCTGAGAAGCTTCTACGTGCTGATGATCATCAATACCCTAAAGAAGGAACCTTGTTGAACACTTCTATCTGATGGAATAGAAGCTTCAGCTTCAAATACAAAGCATGATACCACAAACTTCACAGGGTCATGTATCATCTTCACTATTTTGTAAATCCCAACAACTTCTTCTGTGCAGATAGGTGGTCTCTAATGTTTAGGGACAACAAGGTGCGAGGTCTCAGACTTGTGCACTCTCTCCTCAATCAATTCCATCTCAACTGTGTATCTTGGAATCTCATCCAAACATGGTGTCGTTTGATACAGACCAGTATGTGTCGATCGATGATGTAGGGTGGATAACGATTGATTTCATCATGTTGGCGTCGATTGATGCTAGATTTTGGAAAAGTTTTCAGATCTCCTCTTGAAGTATGATGATCGTCATCAAGATTCTTCACTAAGTTCCGATCCATATCCTCAAGCTCTAAAAAGTCTTCCATAGTGACTTCTCTATCATAGTCCATATATTCAAGCTTTTCTCCTTTCTCTATCTTCAAGAACTCTTCAAGCTTCAAGGAAACTTCCATGGTGATTTCTCCCTCTACATCTGAGGTAAAATCATAGCTTTATTCATATGTGCTCTCTTGTGTCGAGTCTGCAGTGTCCTGAGGACAACTCAGACTTTAACGAGTAGGTTTCAATCGGTAATAAGAGTTTCTATCAATCGATGCGGAGATGCTGCTGACGATCAGGTCTGAGGGTGTACCGTTAATCGATGTTGCTATCCTGATGTCGATCGATGCTGAGCTTGTGTCACTAATATCGGTTTCTTCTACTCTACTCAGCTCTCCAAATCCATGATATTTACCAGACCCTATCATAATGTCCAAGAACAGCTGTCATGGGATCTGATCTTCCCTTTTTATCTACCAACTTTCCATGAGCCTGTCCCATTTATCATTCTTCTCCTTTTCTCGAGCTGCTTCAGCAACATCAAAAAATTTGTAAAGGTAGGCTCTTTCAATGTCTTCCCAATTGGTTAGAGATCCTGGCTATAGTTGGCTGAACCAGCTAAATGCATCCCTATAGATAGAATATGGAAAGATCTTGCAGAGCATGTGGTATTCAGATACTTCATTGTGCTCACTCCTTGACACTAGATCTTCAAGCTTTGCGATGTGTTGCTTCAGATCTTCACGAGGCAAAACATGAAAAGAGTTTTGAGTTTCCCAAGCATACCATTCATGGCTTAGATCAAAGTTATTTGTCTCAGCAACAGCAATGCCATCAGGGATAACAACATCATGTGTATTAATCAATTCACCTGAGCTGTTGCGAGGTCGACCTTCTTCGTCTCTAAACATTTCATTCTCATCGACCTTATCTTTCTCTATGCAAGTGGTGTCTGTCGCGATTTGATGAACAGTGTTCGGATGAACAATATTGATCATCGTCGGATGAACAGTGTCAATTGATTTTGGGTAAACAGTGTCGATCGATGTCAGGTGAACAATATCGATTGACGATGAGATAGTGGTGTTGATCGATGTTGAAGTCGTGGTCAACGTTGAGGTGTATCACCATTACCGGTTTCTTCTACACTACTCGGCTCTCCAAATCCATGTTGTTTATCATGCTCTACCATATGTTTTGTCATTGACTCCATCTCGTTCTCTAGATTTGCTGCAGCATCATAGAGAATTTTGTTGAAGAAGACCTTTATGATATCAATCCAGGTTTTGAGAGATTCTGGTGGCAACTCCTTAAACCAACCTGCTGCTTCCCCAGCAAGAGTGTATGGGAAGAATTTGCAAAATTGGTAGTCTTCAGGGACCTCATTAAATATAAACCATACAAGTTCTTCAAACATGTCCATATGAGCCGTTTTTTGGTTGTTCCTCAGGAAAGCCTTGAAAGGGACGCTAACTCATAAGAGGGAGTTTAACTCCAAATGTCTCTGTGACTCTCACAAAATTCTAAACTCTCTCCAGAATAAAAAAATAGTTCATTTTTATTTATTTTTAAATACAAAACCATGTTAAAGACATCTATAACCTTAAGGAAATCAGATAATTACATAACCCGACATAGATACCCTACCCACCCAAACTCATACGGGCACAACCCGGTTCCTAAACCTAAACGCTGCATTTTGGACTTTTCTAATTCCTCAAGTTTCGTTTCTCTTTCTCTCATGTTCTCCTCTTGCGATCGATTCGATTTGGAGAACAATTCACTCTAAATCAAAAGCTAGAGTTCCATCGAAAAGTTGTCAGATTCGATTTTGCCGGCGCTTAAATCCTCTTTCCCCAGAGTACCATTAATTTCTCCGGTGAGAAGGGCTTTGATTTATCTGAAAGCATTGGAAACTTGTCCCTCGAGATGGCTCAATTTGGCCGGGTATTTTTATCTCCGCTATCAATCTCTCCATGAGGAGAAACATCAATCTCTATCTACTTTTCTGCAGCAACTCAAAACTATTTAGCACCTGTTAAATGATTTATGGGTTAGTTATAGTTTATGATTCATATCCTTAATATGTTTGTTGGTTGATGTTGTTTACTTCTGCTGTTTATTTCATTGATTCCTTTTCTTCTCGGCCTGTTTTTGTTGCTTCCATGCATGTTTTATTTACTTGTTTCCTTGGTTCTCTGTTTGGGCATTGTTTGTTTCTTTGCTTTTTGGTTCTTATGTTTAGTGATTGTTTTCTTCTCTTTTCTGTCTGCTAATTAATGTATTTCATTGATTCTTTGATTTGTCAGTTTAGTCCTTGATTCTATATATGTCAAGAGATCAATGCCTCCAAGTGTTTTGTTATGTCGTTGATTGAGAACTGCCATAATCAATATGACATTGATATGTTTTTTGATGTTCTTTAGAACCTCTTGTAAAATTTTAAGTACTTTGAAATTGTTCCCTTTTTAGCATTCCTTGTAGATTTGTGGTCATTCTCCTTTTCAAACAAAAGCTTCGGTATTTATTACAGGATCTCTCTTTTTTATTTTTAAGTAAATCATGTCCTGATTGGGGTCTTTTTCTGATATCCAGTTTAGTTATTGACCGATCTAACTACAGACTTTTATTTATTGCACATGTAGTGGAGGTTAGGTGATCGTAAAAACTAGTCCCTATATTATTCTTCAATTAATGTTTTTTTTTTTGGTTTCTCACATGTAGAGGGGTGTCAAAATGGGTCAACCCAACCCAAAACTCAAATGGGTTGACTGATAATGGGTCATATGGGTTAATGGTTGACCCATCAACCTAATAACTTTAAAATTTTGTACTTTAAGTACACCCAAACTGCCAAACATTATATTTTTGTATTCATATGAAACTTGCCCAAAAGAAACAGCCTTTAATTCTTTATGTTAAAAGTATTGAATAAGATACAAAAAGATAGGGTTTAGAAAATATAAAATCAAGACAAGGTTTAATATAAAATCATAACTAAGAATAAGATACAAAAAAGGTTCAGAAAACTAAGAGAAATGCAGAAATGTAAAAATGTCATAACAAAAATTCAGAAAACTTAGAGAAATGCTAAATCCAACATAAAACAACAGCAGTTTTGATCTCTCACTTAGATTCTGAGCTTGGTTCTCACTTAAATTCCTGCTTGGCGTTTTACCTGAAAGAACAACACACAAGACCATTAGACCCAAAAAATACTAATGGACTCAGAAAGTCTTTCACTGTCACAGACCCGGACTCACTGCCTCTGCTCTAACTCAACCAACAAAAACAACTAGATGTCCTAGTTTCAGACCATTATAGCTAACCAGATCACTAGCAATCTTTCTATAAACAGTTGCATCACTCAAAACACTTAAAAATCAGAGAAGCAAAGTTGTTATTATTATGTTGATGTGAGGGATGAGACCACCACCAGCTATAGTTCCATGGTACTAACATGATCTTGATTTGGAGTTGTTAGTGCTTGACTTGGAGCCTCTCGAATAATGACTATCTCATCTTTTTTCATCTTCATCTACAGTTCATAAGAAACCAAATATTAATAGATATATAAACTTAATTAAGCAAAGAAGATAAAGTTTATATAAGATTGTACCTTCACCATCAACTTTATAACTATGAATCCAAGACCGAGTACACAATAAAGCTTGCACATTTCTAGGAGTAAGGCGAGTTCTGTACTTTCTTATTACGTGAGCTCCAATACTGAAAGAAGATTCAGAAGCCACATTGGTAATAGGAATGCTGAAAATGTCCATTGCCATGAATGCTAATGCACCAAAACAACGTATGTTCTCTTTCCAATATCACAACACATTCAAATCAGGATGAGCTCTCATTTCTAGTTTTGGTTCCTCTAAATATATATCCAACGCTGACTTTCCTGGTTCTGCAGTCTCGGGAATATCATCTAACTCAAACAAATCATGTTCTCAATAAACATAATATGAAGTTTAGAATGAATATTAGAAAAAATTTCAAATGAGTTAGATAGATAAAAATCAGAAACTTACATTCAACACACAAAAATTTCTGGTCTCTTCTCCTTGCTCAGAAGCACGAGAATATGGTCTTGTAAAGCTCACAACAGGAGTCAAAGAGAGCTGTCTTCTATAATCATCAAAGATCTTCCTAAGATGATCCTCAAGATGATCAACTTTTTCACTACAAGAAATATCGGTATTGGTAGCACCCGAAAAACGCTATTATAGGGTTTTCGTAGCGTTTCGAAGAACGCCGTGACAGCCGCAACTATGGTAGACCCCCCTACGTAGAGTATTTTCGTGTGCTATAAAAACTAAAGAAATTATAGCATTTATGCTACGCTATAAATAAATATTTTAATAACACCATAATTTTGCTATTATATGATTTTCTATGGCATTTTTCACATGTCACAACAAAATTTAAAATAACATATATATAATGCTATAATTAATTATAAAATAATTAAAAATATTAAATTAATTATTAAAATTAATTAAAAATTATTAACAATAGTTAATTAAAAGAAAATAATTAAAAATGAAATTTCAAGTTAATTCATAAAAGATTAAATTTTATTTATTGATTAAAATCAGCATACAAATAATTAAAAAAAGTACATTAAACCAAAAACTAATTAAAAACATTAAACCAAACCATAATTAACCTAAAGCTGGTCTACACATAAACCCGGTTTAGAAAAAAAAAACTAAACCAGCTTAACCTAAAAAATTAAATCCTAACTCTGCAGCAATGCTTGCTTTGCCACCGTTAACTAACTGCATCAATCTCCTTCTCCTTCTTACTATTTTTCTTTTTCTTTCTCTGCTCCATCTCCACTAGCACAGCTTCTTCCTGTAACAAGAACAAACAAATCAAATTAAAAACAAGAGAGAGAACAATGGCTATTGAATATTGACTGCATCATACATACCTATCGAGAACAAGAACAACCACCAGGCGTCCCATTATCCATTCCACTTCCTCTTCCCTGCCCCTGTAACAAGAACAATAAACATTCAAACTCATAAAACAGAGAACAAGTGTGAGAGACAGTGAGAGTGACAGAGTGAGAGAGACAAGAGAAGACAGAGACCAGCGGATCTGAGAAGCGGTAGAGAAGTTCATCAGGCGCATAGCTTCATCTCGGCCCAATAAAAAGTGCTCGTGGGCTTCGTCGTCAGGTTCGTGAGGAGGCGAAGCTTGGCTTCAAGTCGAGAGATTCAAGCACTACCAATGACGAAAACAAAATCGAAAAAGCATTAGAGGAGATGAAGATTTAGAGGGAAAGAGAGGGAGAGAAGACCATTACATCTACCTTCAATGTCCATGGAAGTAAGGTCGGAGCTTGAAAAAGCATTAGAGGAGATGAAGATTTAGAGGGAAAGAAGAGACTGGGAGTTAGGAAACGAGAGATCTGCCAAAGATCTAGGAAAATAAGAAAAGATAGAAAAAATAAAATAATAAACTGTATCATTCTTATTCGTTGGATACGTTTTCATAGATGGTCGAGATTAATTTTTTTTGCTATCCACACCATTTTGTATCAACCAATGAAAACAAAGAAAGAAAGAAGGAAGGGTTTTGGTCCGTAAGATTTTGGCTAATCTAATGGACAATGATGAGACATGAGAGCCTTCTTTTTTTTATGAAAGAGGTTTTTTCATTTTTGTTTTATATATGTTTGATATACACGGATTCTCTTTTAATAAATTCTGATAGAGATTTGATGTATGTTTTAAAATTATTAAAATTCTGTTGTTTGATATAGAATATGGATATAACATTTTACGTTTTGAATTTGATAACCGTGAAGTTCGGAATTTAAGATAAGATTTTGAGAGTAAAGTATGTTACTAAAATAAAAACACAAATTTTTGGAGTTTATGGTAAGTTTTGAGAGTAAACTTTATTACATATTTGTAATTTATATTTAATGTTGGGGTTTATGTTTGAAGTTAAAGTTTCAAAGTTTATGTTTAGGGTTTAGGGTTTAGGGTTTAACATTGGTGTTTATGTTTGAAGTTATATTAAGAAAAGATTATAGTTTTAAAGTTTATGGCTTAAAATCAGATTTAGGGTTTAGGGATTCAGTTTGTGGTATAGTGATTAGGGTTAGAAGTAAAGTATCTGGAATTTAGGGAATAGGGTTTGAAGATAGGTTTATAAATTATCTAGAATATACATTAATTTTCTTTTAGTGCATAAATTATTTATTGAAATGTTGATTTTCATAACATATATTGCAATGAGAATGATAAATATAGTTTACTCTAATAGAAATACATATAACTTCTTTATTACATAAATTATTCAAAATTGCATAAGACAATACTATTACATTAAAAAAAAGAACAAGTATTTTCTCCCTCAACCGCTCTTTTTCATGACCATGTTTTGCTTTCTTAATATCCACTTCTCAACATCACTCCATTTGGATGGTATTTGTCTTGAAAGGTATGCTCCTGAGGCATGACTCTGATTCAAATCCTCACCACGAGCACGTGGGACTCGGAGCTTGAAGAGCTAGCGTTACTGTCATAATCAAGATTTTCATGTTCTTGTGGTCTTAGAGAGTTACTCAAGTCACCCTTTTTAAGTTGTTGAGGTCTTGGTTGATCGATTATTCTTATATTACCTTTACATTGATTACTCGAGGCTTGATTGGTGGTATTGGTTAGGTCCATAACTGGCGCATTTGGTAGTTTAGCTACAGCTCTATCCGTTGTTGAAGCCGCCACTAGAAATAAGAACACAACAAGAACAGGGCAAAGAAAAAAACTTTAGTCAAATGTTCTTCATGACCAAAATAGACAAGACCAAGCAACCAATCACTGGTTTACATAAGACGACTTTCATGTGAGGAAACAATAATCTAGTGAAGCATACTTGTTCAAGCATTTAAACATCACAAATATGTTAATCCACTAAAGAAACGACCAAAAGTGCAAGAAACATACCATTATATTGAGGACGATATCGTTTCAGAATCATTAACAAGATTCTTAGTTGATAACATGATCTGCTCATTTCCCTGTCCAAGTAGATTAAATTACTCTAAGTAGGACCTATAGGAATCACTGAACAAGGGGAAGCAAGAAAAGATACAAAACAACGCATAAAGGAGCAAGAACAGAGATCTCATTCAGTTTTTTTGTGGCTCTACAAAACTCATGAAGAACATAGAGATTAAGCAAGCAAGCAAAGCAAAAAAAAAAAAAATGGAAGCAAAGCTGCAGTTTTTTCTGCAAATTCTGGGAGACCACCAACCAAACTAGTGTCGAGTTCTAAAGAAAGAAGAAAATAACAAGTAAATGTCTGAGTAAATCACACAAACAAAACGACAAGACTAGGCAAGATAATACAAACACACATAAATCACCATATTTTCAAATGGTTGAAAGAAATCAAATCAACTTCTTTTGGCTTCGTTTCTACCTTTCATGGCATATGGAAAAGGCTTGGGGGCAAAATCAAAACTCTACAAAAGATGAAGGACCATCTTTGCAAATAGTTCAAAGATCACCATTGTTGCTCTTCTCCACTTTCATACCGACGGTGAGGCATGATTCCGGTGACGAGAACGAAACAAGACGAAGATGCCGGTTGTGAAGCAAAAACGCGCCAGAGAAGCTTGATTTGGATTATGTGCTATCGTGTTATGGATTAAGCGATGGATTGAATAGATGATAGATCCGACGTGACGATGGAGGTGAGACTGTTGCGGGGTGAAGTAGAGCACGGCGGAATGATAATCACAGACATGGCGGTGAGGCTTGAGAGTGGACAAGAGGCGCCACCGTGTTCGATTGCGGGTGAGTGGTGGAGACTACAGATTGGTGGTCGGAGCTCGAAATCGAGTAAAGGGTAAACGCAGAGATGAGACTCGAGGAGGGAGTGGGAAATAAGAACCCTAATGAAAAGGGATTTGTTATTTTTTTCTTAGTGGGAAGCAAAGTAAAAACCAAAAAATTGATTAAGTGTTGGTTCCAAAATAATTTTCAGCTATAGTATTGATTTTTGTCTTCCCGCTTAATAAAATTTTATCTTAGCGCAAATTTAGTGTTATGATAGAGTTGTGATCCGATTTTGATACTTTTAATAGCAATTGGTGAATTCGTGCTACCGCGAACTGCTACTAATACCCATATTTCTTGTAGTGTTTCTTGGGAGGTGAATGGATCAAGCTCACCATAAAAACACTACAAAAGCTTTAACTTCATCCTAGGATCCAAGACAGCCCCTATTGCAAGAATCATGCTATACCCCTCCCAGTATTTATCAAACTTCTCCTTCATGTTAGCAATCATTGTCTGGATGACGATATCCTCATTTCTCTTACGAACTTCCAACAAGCACTAAATCTTCCAAATATGAGCAAAATACAAGTTCGAAATAGAGTAGCTTATGCCAGACATTAAAGTTGTAATGCTATAAAAAAGCTTTAAGAGCTCAAAGATAGTGCTAGCTCTTCTCCATTCTTCAGTGGAAGGGCAATGCTTGTAGTGCTTATCACCTAATTTATACCTCTTTAAACCACATTGATACTTCAGAGCCTTCTTCAGCATTAGATAGGTCGAATTCTACCTATTCTTGACATCTATTGACAGCGCGACATCCTCAACACCATCTATACAGTCTGCAAGTACAATTCTTTTAGATAATGAACCTTTAAAATACTTCGCTGTTTCTAAATCTTACACAAAGCAGGACTAATAACTTCCAAACCAGCTTGTACAATCAGGTTCAGGATGTGTGTAGAACACCGGACATGAAAATATTCTCCTTTGCACATCAAATTATCATCTAGATTAAGGCGATCCCTCAACACGTTTTGCATGTTGTCATTAGCCGTGGCCTTATCCAGAGTCAAAGTGAACACCTTTGTTTCTATTCCCCCCTCTCTCAAATATTCGTGGACTTTACTAGCTAAGACTTCACCACTATGGGGAGGAAGAACTTCCTAAAAATGCTCAATTCCTTATATATTACAAAAAAAAAAATTAAACTCATTAGTATATATATTCATATATATATATATATATATATATATATATATAAATAAGTAATTAATGTTTTCGTCGTATTATGTTAATTACTTGAAAGTACTTCATGTACTTTTGCATGTAGTAGCTCCGCAAATGCAAAGGGAAGTAGTCGCTGCATAAAGACATGACAATCATGGCTCTTAATCCCGGAGAACTTTTGCCCTTTCTCAACACATCTTGAGAGATTTGAGACATACCCATCATGGAACTTCACTTCTGAAGCCACCCAGTTGAACAACACATACTTTTTTTTTCTGATGACAGTCTGAATATCGGAACAGGAACTTGCCCATTGCTTATTATATGTATCTCACTTCTTGAGCAGATATCGGGTAAGTCCAACCTCAATTTTAAGTTGTCTTTCGTATTCCCTGGGACATTAAATATAGTGTTCACGATGTTCTCAAAATAATTCTTCTCTACACATCGAGGTTGTGGCGCAAAAGAAGATCTTTCCAATATGGCAAGTCCCAAAATTTACTCTTCTTGTGCCAATTGTGCTGAACACCGTAAGAATCATGCATATTACTGGGAACATGCCAATTCCCACCAAGAGGAGCTGTTTCTACAGTACCGTAGTAATCGATTTGCGCTTCGATTGGTTCTCCAGTTAAATATGGAGGAGGAGTGCTCTGACAACCCTTTTGTGCCTGAACAATGTCTTGTTTCTTCGGTATCGGTGGTAAACGGAAAGAAATTAACGGTGACAATCGAACCAACTAGTCTTCCTACAATTCTTCAACTGAAACGCATCTGTCATCCCATTAAAATATGGACAAGCTAATCTCCCATGTGTAGTCCATCCAGACAACATCCCATATGCAGGAAAGCCACTTATGGTCCACAAAAGCATCGCTCGCATCGTAAAATTTGTTTTCGTTGAACAATCATATGTCCTCACCCCTGTTGACCACAAATCTTTCAACTCTTTTGTCAGTGGTTGTAGAAAAACGTTGAGATATTTTTTTGGATGCTTTGGACCAGGTATTAATATGGTCAAGAATAGAAACTCTCGTCGCATGCACATCTCTGGTGGCAGGTTGTACGGTGTAAGAAAAACTGGCCACAATGATTATTGTCTTCCTAACATTCCAAATGGACTAAATCCATCAGTGCATAATCCAAGATACACATTTCGGCTATTGCTAGCGAAATGTGGATGTACTTTGTAAAAATGTTTCCAATCTCTTGCATCTGATGGATGAGTCATCTCTCCATCCGTCTGAGTATGCTCGGCGTGCCATCTCATCCCTCTAGAAGTCTCCTCAGATTGGTACAATCTTTTCAATCTGTATGTGATTGGTAGGTATCACATCCTTTGGTACGGTACCCTATTACGCCCTCGACCTTGCGGTTTGGATCGTTGCTTCTTAGAAAATCGACATTCTTCTAACTTCTCATCATCTGCCCAGTAGATCATGCAGTTGTCGATGCAAACGTCTATCATCTCCGAGGGCAACCCAAGACTATATACCAATTTCTGAATCTCATAATAAGATTGAGCAGACACATTGTCTTCTGGCAAATTGATATCACTCAAATGTTTAACCCTAAGGAGTGAATTACTCTCTCAAATACGAGGTTCAATCGTAGTACTTAGGGATCGAATCCACGGAGAGCAGGAGCACACAATAGAATATAGAAATCAAGGTTAAGCTAGGTAAACAGTTTATAAAACAGTAAATAAAAGTAATGTGAACAAGGTAGTTGTTCAATCGGTTAATTTTGTAAGCAATAAAGAGAAATAGCTAGACCTAGGGATTTATCAATCAAGAGATTCAAAACAACAATTCAAGATGCTAACAGCTTATAGATTCATTCTAGAACTCGATTTTAATAAGTAAGTAATCCATCTATCAATGCAATTACTAATCAGATGTCTAAGTCCTTGTTCATGCTGTCGCATGCAAACAAGAAGTGAGTATCGATCGATACTATGGCCTGAGTATCGATCGATATTACCTCAGACAAGCATTAACGACCTAATCGATTGTGTTCAACCAGATTCTTAGACCAAATTATCATCTGCACCTAAGTATCTAATCCAGCAAGATTCGGGTTCCGTTAATTGACTACACTTTCGTGTATCTCAATTGTTCTATGATCCTAGGTTCAAGTAATCAGTCACACTATCGTGGTATCCTAATTACTCCAGATCCTAGTATTACAAATCACCCTGGTGTAGAGATCTATAGATATTCTAGCAATCCTAATTGATATTCAGTTTAACATTAAGCTCATGAAATCCCTAAACCTAACAAGATGAACTACTCAGACATGATAGAAGAAACACAAATCATAGTCTGAATAATAATAGAATAAGAAAATAAAGATAATTCCAATGGAGTTCCAAGAGGAATCTGAAGGAGTTCCCCTCTTCTCTCCTCACTAAGAACAAAAACAAAGGTGAAAAGAAAGCTTAGATAGCATAGCGTCAACAATGGCTTGCAAATAACATAAAATAGGGTTTCTGGTCGTCCAAGGGCATTCTGGTAATTTAGGTTTCTCCTGGGATTCAATTGGTCACGAAATATACTTGGCCCGCATTCTGGCTTCCATATCGATCGATATGAAGTGTTTCTCATCGATCTATATGCACATATCTTCCCGACAGTCTTCTCTCGCGAGGCAGACTGACCACTCTTCAGTAAAACAGGCATAACTTCTGATTTAACCGTTGGATTGACCCCAAACCGGTGGCATTGGAAAGCTAAATCAAAGCTATATCTTGTGTTAAACGATGGGCGCAATCGCACCATGGGAAGGTCTCCATCCATATCTAAACATCTGGCGCGTCTGCGTAGTTCTGCACTTAAAGGCTTCAAAAGACACCAAAATCACCATATTTCACCAGGACGTACCTGAACCTGTAAATACTCTAAATAGACTCTATATTGTAGTAAATATTCATTAAAAAATATCAATACCATGACCAAAAGTGGGTCAAAATCATGGTATATCACAAATACTCTTTAAACAAGTCAGCCCATGCATCCATACAATTTTCAGTTAGATTGTGATCGGTTTTAATACTCATCATTCTAGGAGCCAACGAAAATTTAGACAAACCTTCTCTACAACCACTGTATATTGGCTCATTCGCAGCTTCTAACATTTCATAAAACTTTTTTCCATCTAAGTTAGGTTCTTCAACTTCATCATCATCATGAGTTACAAATGCATCACCTACCATATCATGAACCCTATCACAATCTTCCATTTGTTCCTCCTAGTGATAGCTATTTTTATTATGCATATGATCAACCGATTCAACCTGAAAATTGCTATTACTACTGCTAGTTTCATTCCTACAACTAGCATCTTCTCCATGTTGATACCAAATATAATAATATGGCATGAAACCTGTATTTATTAAATGCTTCCAAACATTTTGACGAGGGCCTAATTTTGTATTGCAGCATTTCCGACAAGGACAGAACATCTTACCACTTTCCTGCGTGAGTGGTGTAGAATCTGCTTGATTCATAAACGTCTCCAACCCTTCGAGAAATTCTTTCGTCACTCTCCCGTTATTATCTATGTGTGAATACATCCACTTCCGCAACTCGAAAGTATTATCAGGACCGAATATTTTTTTTTTCTTTGATCAAGGTTAAAGTTGTTTTTTTTTGGGTGTGTTTAAAATGAATCACAAATAGTAATATTTATAGAAATTTTCAAATCTGAACATTTACTAGGAAATTGCGATGAAAAGTAGGTACAAAACACGTCTTAGATTTAAAATACCTATTTTCTAGCCATTTCCTCGCTAATTAGAAGAAAAAGAATATTTCTTCTTAATTTCGTAGTAATGTTTTACGTGGACTTTATGACGAAAAGTTTTACTACGAAATTACGAGGAAATGTTCTTTTGTCACGTAGTTTTCTCGTAATTTTACTACGACTTTACGAGGAAATTGTTTTCTCGTTTACGAGGAACTTACTTTGTTTCTAGTTTTCCTCGTAAAGTCTTAGTAATTTTGACGTAAATTTACGAGAAAATATTTTCCTAGTAAAATTTCCTAGTAAACTTTTAATTTTCTCGTAATGACACAATAAACTCAGTAATCCTAGTAGTGTGATTACGCACAATAAATCCATTAATCCCAGTAGTCCGATTACACACAATATGACTTACTCATTTTTTGGGACGATGTTGTTCGGGTTAAACCACTACTATCATATTCGCTGACCATATTAAACCACTACTATCATATTCTCTGACCATAGTAAAGTCCCACTATACTTTAAAATGAAGTAAAATAAAATTCACGGTTTTAAATATCATTGTCAATGTCTAAGAATTTTCTTTAAATCTTACATTATTTACATTACCCAAGATATACATTTAATTTTAAACCTAAAACACAGTAAACACAATTTTAAAACTCATTTTAAATCTTCCGAAATTCCCAGTAAATCTTACATTAGTTACATTACCCAAGATCTACAATTCGTTTTAATGATATTTTGGGTAATTGTTGTTTTAAATATATAATAATTTTAAGCCCAGAAAAAACAATTTTTAAACTCATTTTCAATCTTCCAAAATTCTCAGTAAAACGTACATTACTATATTATTTTTAATATTTAAGTCATATACTACTTCTATTGAAATATAATGTATAATTATAAAATTTATTAGAAGTACCATAGAATTTTCACTTTTTATAATAACATTTAATAAACAATAATTTATAACAATATATTATTAATTACGAATTAAGTAATGTATTATGTAAGAAAAATATTTAATTTTTTTCGGATTGTGTATGATTTTTTCTCAATAGATTTTGGATTTCTTTTATAATTAATAATAAATTTATAATTAAATTAGTTTATTATTAATATTTATTGGTTATTAAAATTCTCTAGAAATGTTATATATTTGATTGATTAGTATAAATACTTAAATATATTATATTATGTATTAATTAAACAGTTATAACTTGTCAATAGTAAATAAAAATAGGAAGCTAAATTATTAGATTAGATTTTCAGTCTCTTGAAATGTTTATCAAATCTTTTTTTTACCCATAAGGTACATTTTGTTTTAATGATATTCTAAAAAAAAATCTAAGAAAACAGCCATAGTAAAGTCATCAATCATAAATACACATTTTCAGTCTCTGAGAATACTTATTAAGTTTTGCTTTCTTTTCATTACCCGTGATGTATACTTGATTTTAATGATGTTCCAAAAAAAAAATTCATAAAAAAGAAGATGTACATTATGAAGGAATGAGGAAATGAGGTATGTGTCCAGAAAAAATGGGTCCATCTAGGTTTTTTTATTGGTTAGTGTCTATTGTGGGGTTACTGGTAATTTATTTATTAATAATTTTTTAATTAATATCTTAATGAGGTAGAATATATATATATATATATTATAGAAAAAATAGAAGGTTAAATTGGGGATCCTAAGTAGAGAAAGGTAGTTAGAATAGGAGAGGGATAGTAAGAATAGTTTTATGAGGGCAGAGGGTATATTGAATTATTCTCCTCATGAGAGTGATATACATATGTATCAGCTCAAAGTCAACCTTCTCTGTCCTTCCGCAAGTAGTGTCGATCGACGTTGAGGTGTTTGTGTCGATCGATTTAATGGTGTTCGTATCGATCGACGTTGAAGTGTTGGTGTTAATCGATACTCGCTTCGCTTTTGCTAGCGATCACTGCTAAGAGAGTGTCGACTGCCCTCTTAGACTTATGGATCGTGCATGAATCAGTAGGCTCCTTCTTTGAAGGAACTAGAAATCTTCTCTTCATTGTTTCTTGGTACTGAGATGTATGTACCTGAAATACAAGAAAAACAAATTATGAGTTTTTCGAGCAGTACCAAAACCTAGACTAAATCTAACTAAATAAGATTTAATGGCGATCAAAGCTCCCCAACAATGGCACCTAACTTGATATCACTCAAATTATCCAAAGGAGTGACTTCAATCTCTCAAATAAGAGGTTCAGCTGTAGTACTTAGGGATCAAATCCACAGGAAGTTAGGGAACCAATTAGATCTAATAGTTATATGACTAAGCTAGGCTAATAAATTATAAAGCAGTAAATCAGTTATAAGGCAATAAATATAGTAAATTGCAGGGGCGAACAAGGTAGTTGTTCTTATGTAACCGAGAGTTGTTTGATCGGAGGATTGTTGCTAGACTTAGAGTTTCTATTTAGGTATTACGGATTATAATCCTATAGGTGCTAAACAGTTGTATGCATGATATTGAAGAGCTCAACCACGAAATAACAAATTCATTAGGCATTCACTTTACTGAATAAGTCTATTAACTATATCTATTGACCCAAACAAGAGTGTTCGATCAATAGTAGTGTCGATCGGTTATTCTATATGAATATCGATTGATTCACTTTTCACGATGTCGATCGATTACCAATAGGAATATCGATCGACGCGCTCCTAGTTAAGCTTGATGCGTGAGTTAATATACCCTTGCTTAATAGAATAGATTCATGATATTTAGTATTGTCTAAAGGATGCTCAAACAATATAAACTCCTTAGATCAGGTTTCTAGTTAGCAAATATAGAACATAAGCATTAAGAATATTCTATTAATAAATATCACAACAAGCGATCCTATAGTTAGGGCTAATCCTTCTAACCTATTTAACCCCTAAACCTAACAGATGGGGAATTCAGAGCAGGTGGGGAATTCAGACATGAAGTTTGTCACATAAATCATAGATGAATATATATAAAATATAAAAGCAATAAAGAAACCAAAAGAGTTCCAGGAGGACTCTGATGGAGTTCCTCCCTTCTCTCCAAGAACTAAGAACAAGAACAAGGTAAATAAGTGATATCACTCAAATGTTTAACCCTAAGAAGTGAATTACTCTCTCAAATAAGAGGCTCAGTTGTAGTACTTAGGGATCGAATCCACGGAGAACTAGGGAACACAATAAATGTAATCCTAAATGATTATGCTAGGTTGATTAGGTTTAAAATAGTAAAATTGCAGTTTTGTAAGCAATGGTAAGTTGCTTAAGAGAATGGGTTTTAGGTTTGAAAACAATAAAAGAAAGTAGTTAGATTCAAGGTTGCTATTCAGGTAATCAGGATTATAATGCTATAGATGTTTTAATAAATTGCTTGCAAGATATAGAGAACTTCGATTCTTAGATAGATCTAATAGCAGTCGCTAAATAGACACATCCATTGATCTTATTGGCAGCAATATCGACCGATGTTTTGATAGCGATATCAGACGATATGGGTTGCTGTCGATCGATAACTCTATAGGAGTATCGATCGATATAGCATAAGATCGAATCAAAACTGTGTTCACCAAGATCATAGACCGGCTCTCGCACAATCCTAGAGGATCTAAGTTCATGCGAAATGATTTTAAGACAATGATTAACAAGTTGAATCACATCCATGATCATACTCTAGGTAGCTACGCTAGAGTAAGCATTAGGGTTCATTTGGATAATGAATATCAACAATTCAACATTCCATAATTGGGGCTAATCCCTCATAACTATTTGAACCTTAAATCTAACAAAGAAATCTACTCAGACATAGCTGAAAGATTCATAACAACTAGGTAATAATAGAAACTCATAGATTAGAGAATTGAACTTTTGGTTCTTTAAACAACAAATCTCTTTGTGTGTTTACTCTATATCTAGAATTCTATAACCTTTAAGAAATTAAGATGAAAAGAAATACTTTATAGAATAGAACAAAGTAACAAGAGAAGTATGCAAAGCTTTTCAAGTACAAAAGTAACTAGAACAATAGAAACATTCAAAAGGCATGCAAAGCATGTAAAAGCATAAAAGGTATCAAAAGCATGTCTAGCCAAACACAATGGCAAAAACTATAAATATGAGTTCCATTAGGTTAAAAACTTGTCCAGGGCATTATTGTAATATTGAGAAGACTTGGGCTTCAAGTCGGCCAAGTTGAACTTGTTCTCCACGCATCATATCGATCTATGGTACATGGTGTACATCGATCGATGAGTATCTCGACTTCATCTTCAATAGAAGCGTCATTGATCGTTTACACAGGGTGTGTATCGATCGATATGTATCCTCATTGTCTGATCTTCATAGTCTTCTCGGAAAACTCTCCTTTAAGCTCCAAAAGGGCACCTAAATCATCATTTTACTCCAAAGTGCTCCTGAACCTGAAAACATACCTAATAGAATCCAAAACATATATAAAACTCACAAAAACATATCAATACCATGGCTAAAAGCGGGTAAAAATCATGATATATCAACTCCCCCAGACTTAACCTTTTGCTTGTCCTCAAGCAAACCATTAGTCTCTTTTGGAAGAAGTTTTAAAAACAGTAGGGACTCAATAAAATCTTTACCTCTAAAATCATTACTTCTACTTTGTTGCAAGCCACATCTCATATTACTAACCACAGAAGTACATTATACCATATCCTAGCTTAACAACCAAATGCATTTAGCCTATCAACTTAAACAATCCTGTCTATCTATCCCCTCTACTGATTTCATTTATGCGTAAAATAAAGGTGTAGGCTTTACCTTGTTGGGAGTATCGATCAAAGAACAATTGGATTCAACTCATACAAGTTTCAGGCATTCTCATATTGGTTCCTTTTCTCTCTTTATCCCCCTTCTCTGAACCCCAAATTTTTTCTTTTATATCAGTCCCAATGAACAACTAATGTTCATCTTATTGATCTTTCAACTTTTGTAGTCTCTTTTTTGACAAAGTGTAGGCGAATAGTGGGGTCATAGGTAATGTACCTCTCCCTTGCTTCCACAATGTGTGATCATTCCTTTGATTTAGAATAGTGGGGTCATGAGTAATGTACCTTTCCCTCTGCCTCTCAGGAAATCATCTCAATCTTTTAATTTCTCTTTATGGGATGCCAAAGGAAGGAGAGAAGGAAACCAATTTTTTTTTTTTTTTTGAGACTTTTACCTTCCAGACTTGCAAGAGGATTCCGTTCCCTTGTATACCAAACCCCAAGACAAGCAATAAATGTCAGGTTAGGTTGGAAATCAGCTTTGGTTCTTCCAAACAATCATGAAAAGTGTTGTCATAGGATGATCAGTGATCCACTTTAGCATCTATAGTACTTTCTGCAATCAAAAATTCTAAGAATGGTGCTAAAGAGTAGTAAGATAAAAAACAAAAGATTTTTTTTTGAATATTTTTGTCCCTTTCTTGACTCAATAAAACCAATTCTTGAAAACTTTTTTAAAGAGATCAAAAAGGTAAAGTAGCATCAGTAATTCACTCCCCCCAGACTTAAATCATACACTGTCCTCAGTGTATAACTAGTCGGAGTTAGAGCATAAGAAATAATGAATGTATAACTGATATCAAAATTGTGAACGATATACCCGACCGATGTTCGTATCGATCGATGGTGAGTCACTTCCATCAATCGTCATGGATAGGGTTATGTCGGGCGATGTACACAGGGTCTCATAGGTCGATAGAGGTAGTGATCGTGTAGCTATGTTCCTAAAAAAAATAAAAACGAAAGTAATAAGTAAGAATAAAACACAACTAAGTAAGAAAATACCTAACAATGGGTTGCCTCCCACTCAACGCTTATTTAAAGTCATTTAGCTTGACTATGGAGGTATGGTGGCTAGTGAGGCGGGTTGCAGGTACTTGTTAGGAAACAAGTATCCTCCTTGTCTTGTGATTTATCAAACCATGAAGTTAAAAAGCTTCTTGTGGCTTTCTCGCTTCGGTTCATACTAGCTTTCAAACCATGCACTTCAGTTTGGATCCTTTCTAACCACTCCTCTAGGCTGGCAATGATGTACTGATGATGTCCTAGCATGTTGTAGATGTTTTTTGCATTCAGCTGCGTGGTGTCGTGGTGTGGGGTCTCGTTGGTCGATTCTGGAGGTTTCGTATCGGTTGATGTATGGTGGGTTTCATCGATCGATGGAGATGGGTCAGGTCGGCTAGCAAGCTGTCTCTGAATATCTTCTAACTCCTTCTGAATCCCTTCTGTTCTAAGTTTCAAACTTCGAACGTCACTCTGTACTGGGAACCAATACTTGTCTAGTAATCTGTAATCTTCGTCTCCACAAGCCTCAATGGATTTGTAGATTTCTGCTGTTGTCTCTGCAAGTTCTTCTCTGGTACAGAACTCTGGTGCTCTTGTATCGATCGATGGACTGGGTGGGTCATCGATCAATAGCTTCTGTAAGTGACTCTTGATATGTGCGTCAAAGGTTGTGTCGATCGATGTTGATGGTTCTGCATTGGTCGATGGTCGTTTCTGAGATTAGAGTTGTGCGCGCAATATGTTGACTTCTTCTTGTAGGGCTTCTCTTTCTTTTCGTGCTAAGTAATTGCTAGACGTAATCCATAGTAGTTCTCCTCCAAGTCTCGATATGACTTTCTCCTATTCTAGGCCCAATCCTGCTTTCTCCCAGTTGTGTTCACTGGCTCTCTCATTCAGCATGTCGGTGACCTCTGCTTCTGTGTAGAGCTTGCAATCTGGAACTCCTTTAGCATACTGTTCAGCATGCTCCGGTAAGCAGAAACAAGAGCGCCCAAATAGTGAGGCTTTTTAAGCAGTTTCTCAATGTCTTATTTGTAGACATGGATGATATCTCCGTTGACCTCTCTGGCATAACCAGCTTCATCTCTGTAGACACCAAATTCGTCTTTCTTTTCCCAGGAGAAACGACGAACGCCGTGTTTGAAAGCTCTCTTCCCAAATTCGTGTTGTATATCGGTCGATGCTCGTCGCCATGCATCGGTCGATGCTCGCTGAAATTGGTGCTGATCGTTAGGGTAGCGTGGTGGTTGGGTGTAGGGGTTGACTGGTCCATTAGCCATCTGAAGGATGTCTGCAACGTCTTCTTGGGATATCATAATGATTCTTCCATCTAGTGCTCGTGCATGACCTTCTGGATCCCTGAAAATACCATATTCATCCGGAATTAGTGAAGTAAAATTGAAAGTATGTGTTTGTACCTCAGATGGTGTTGATGATGTATCGATCGATGGTGGGGCTGGTGCATTGGTCGATTTGTTCAGGAACATGTAGGTCGATGGTTGGTGCTCCGTGTCGGTCGATACGGGTGCTTCAGGTCGGATCGCGGATGGTAGTGGTGCTTTATCTACTGCAAAACTCTCATGATAACTACTCGCCCAGCTTCCAAACGAGTAATCTCCGTCTCGTGGTTCGTGTGGGACATAGACTTGTGCGCAGTTAGGTTCGTCGCTCATTGATTCAAAACACCGTTTGAACGATCTGGGTTGGGGCATACCGGTCGATGGGGAAGGGTTACCATCGATCGATGGTCTGAAGATGAACGATGGGATGGGAAGTCTGGCTTCGTCTTCTCAAAGAAATCTATATTCGGTGGCTCTTTCCTCTTCATAATCCGCATTGTACTCCTCCTGAGTAGTGATGCTAGCTAGCTCGGGCATGTAATGATCGTTCGCCCAATCATTGGTGCCAAAATCGCCGTCTGGAAACTCTTCCTCGATCTTATGGAATAGCGTATCGATCGATGACCATGTGCATTCATCGGTCGCTTCGGGCTGGCTGGTATCGGTCGATGGTAGAAGACTGCCATCGGTCGATACGTCTGGATCGGTTTCATACTCGGCCATGGAATCATACTTGTGGGCACATAAACATGTTGCTACGAGTGTTGGGTTCTTCATTCTTGGAAACTTGATGACTGGAGCACGATTGTAGTGGATGGTAGGGTTGATGAGGGTTAGACAGAGCTTGTTGGTTTTTAGATCACAAACGGCTCCAACTGTGGCTAAGAAGGCTCTTCCAAGTAGTAGAGAAGTTTTGAAGTTGAGCTTGTTGGCTAGAACATGGAAGTCTGTAGGAATTAGGGTTTCTCCAATCTGTACCTCAAGGTTTCTAACTATTCCTCCAGAGCTCTGCTGAGAACAATCCACAAAGATGAAGGATTCTTCACTAGGCTCGATCTTCAGACCTAGCTGGTCTGCCATAAGCTTTGGTAGGATGCTGACTCCAGATCCTGTATCACATAGAGCAAGAGGGAACTCAACACCTCTGATAGAACATGGTATTGTGAACTTCCTTGGATCGCTCTTATTCTCCAGTGTGATCTTCCTCTTAAGACTGTCTCTGACTTGATGAAACATCCTCCTTATGTCTTCTTCTGTCTCTCTTGTTTCTCTGAAAAACATCCACAATTTGTGTGAAAAGTAGGCTTTTCGAAAGGTTTCTCTTTAGGTATTCTGAGAACTCTTTTTCTGAAGCTTGACAATTCTTTCTCATTAGCTTCCCTTTTATAAGGCTTCGGTATCTTCTCTTTCCTTTTTCTGAGAACTCTTCCAGTAATTTCCTTTTCTATCTCCATGGAGTCAAAGATATCCGTGGGTCTCTCCAAGATGGCTTTTTGAGGGCTTCTAGTAGTATAATACCGCTCCCGGAATGTGTCAATACATGCACCATCTATCTTGGGGAGTTGCACTCGGCGTTGGGGTACCGTGTATCGGGCGACACTGAATGGAGTGCGTCGGGCGATATCATGGTCTCCTTGTCAATCGATAGGAGGGTAATCATGGTCGGTCGATGTTTTGCGGTTCGATCTTGACAGGGACGGGCGGATGTGGGTGACGTGCTGCGAAAGCTTCGTGAGTCATAGTCTGGACGGTACTGCACTCATACGGGTACTCGTCTAAGTCCATCGATCGAAACTCATCAAAGTGTATCGATCGATGTACATGGGAACGTATCGGTCGATGATCACAGGGTGATATCGATCGATAGTAGTCACGAACGAAGTCTCTCCCATCATCAGATTGCTGAATCTCTTCTACTACCTCTTGCCAAAAATCATCATCCAGGATGACATTGATGTTATTGTTGTTGGCAAGTTCCTGCTTCTTTAGGGCTTCTACTGTCTGAAACACCTGAGTCTCCAGTTTCTTCATATGAGTGTTTAAATCGTCTAGCTTTGTTTGGAGGGTGTTGTAGACGGAGTCGATCTTCCCATTGAAGTCTGTCTGAAGTTTCTGCTGACTCTCAAGGACCTTGTCAAGCATCTCCTCCAGTTTAGTATCTTGGGTGGGTGGGTGTGGGTTGGAGTAGAATGAATTTTCATAGCTCCCGTTGTTGTTGGGGTTGCTGCTGCTGAAGGTGTTGGGCTTCTGTGAATTCTGGTTGAAGTTGCTTTTCTGGCCTGTGTAGTTTTTGTATCCTCCTTGGTTACCAGACCTCTGAAAACCAGCTCCACTGACCCAGTTCACATCTTCTTCTATATAATCTTCACCTGCAGTCTCTGCATCCTCCACTGAACAGAGTTGCTTGTTTATTAACTTCTGAATGGTATCCAGCTGTGCTTGTACTTCATTGATGTATTCCTTCCCAAGGAATGATGTAGCTTTTGTCTTCATGAAGTTCTTCGTGCTGTTGCTGGATGCTAAATTATCAGTTAGCTTCATAGTCTCTTGTGGATTCCTGGTGTTGAAGTTGCCTTCACTAGCTGTACCAAGAGCTCTTTGATAATCCAATGTGATGCCTCTGTAGAAAGTGCAAAGAAGTTGCACTTTTTTGAAACCGTGGTGTGGGCAATCTCTTTGGTAGGACTTGAATCTGTTCCATGCATCTTTGAATGACTCTTCAGGATTATGAGTGAATGTAGCAATCTTTGTCCTCCATTCTTCAGCGCGTGACTCATCAAAGAAGTTACGCAGGAATGCGTTCTTGATGTCACTCTAGGTTGTGAGAGAACCTGGTGGTAGTTGTTTAAGCCACTGCAAAGCTTCTCCAGATAGAGAGTACTTGAAAAGCTTGCAGAGAAGATAGTCTTGAGGTACTCCATTGGCTTTTATGACGCTTATGAAATCCTCGAACCTCTCCAGATGGTCCATAGGGTGCTCATTGGACAACCCACATAAGGGTATTTGTCCTACAATGGTGTAGTACTGCGGCTTAAGCTCGAAATCTCCTCTCTGAATAGCAGGAGGGCGGATGGCTGATCGGTTTGAATAGAACTGATCTGGACGGTTGTAGTCAGCCAAAGATCTAGCTTGGTTAGCCTCTTCTACAGGTTGAATGATGTCTGTAGATGCAGTCTCTTTCTCAGGTATGATCTCCTTCTGAACGATCAGCTTATGACCTGCTGCATTACGCAAGTGACCATATCGATCACGCAGGTCTCCATTCTCATCGGTAGTGAGAATAATAGGCGCTACCATGTCTCGCCGGTTAGTATCGATCGATGTAAGATGAGGTATATCGATCGATGTCGGATGAAAGGTATCGGTCGACGAACGGTTGTTGATGTCGAGCGATGTGATGGTGAGAGTATCGGTCGACGTTGAAGGTGTCTCGGTCGACTGTGGTAGGCAAGTATCGGTCGACAAGGATGTGTTGACGTTGATCGATGAGGAGCGTAGGTCTTTGCGGATGCTACGTTCGAAGCCGTGAGGATCTTCTGAGTACAAAAGGTGTTTGTTCTTGTTGCTTCTAGTACTGCTGGGCATGTACCTGAAAAAAGACAAGAAAAAATTTTTGGTGTCAGAAGATAATTAAACAATAAAAGAAAAATAACCTAGACCTAATCAGATTAAATCTAATGTAATCAAAGTTCCCCGGCAACGGCGCCTAATTTGATATCACTCAAATATTTAACCCTAAGAAGTGAATTACTCTCTCAAATAAGAGGTTCAGTTGTAGTACTTAGGGATCGAATCCACAGGGAACTAAGGAACACAATAGATGTAATCCTAAATGATTATGCTAGGTTGATTAGGTTTAAAATAGTAAAATTGCAGTTTTGTAAGCAATGGTAAGTTTCTTAAGAGGATGGGTTTTAGGTGTGAAAACAATAAAAGAAAGTAGTTAGATTCAAGGTTGCTATTCAGATAATCAGGATTATAATGCTATATAGATGTTTTAATGAATTGCTTGCAAGATATATGAGAACTTTGATTCTTAGATAGATCTAATAGCAGTCGCTAAATAGACACATCCATTGATCTTATTGCTAGCAATATCGACCGATGTTTTGACTGCGATATCGGACGATATAGGTTGCTGTTGATTGATAACTCTATAGGAGTATCGATCGATATAGCATAAGATCGAATCGAAACTGTGTTCACCAAGATCATAGACCGGCTCTCGCACAACCCTAGAGAATCTAAGCTCATGCCACATGATTTCAGGACAATGATTAACAAGTTGAATCATATCCATGATCATACTCTATGTAGCTACTCTAGAGTAAGCATTAGGGTTCATTTGGATAATGAATATCAACAATTCAACATTCCATAGTTGGGGCTAATCCCTCATAACTATTTGAACCCTAAATCTAACAAAGAAATCTACTCAGACATAGCTGAAAGATTCATAACAACTAGGTAATAATAGAAACTCATAGATTAGAGGATTGAACTTTTGGTTCTTAGAACAACAAATCTCTTTGTGTGTTTCCTCTAAATCTAGAATTGTATAACCTTTAAGAAATTAAGATGAAAATAAATACTTTATAGAATAAAACAAAGTAACAAGAAAAGTATGCAAAGCTTTTCAAGTACAAAAGTAACTAGAACAATAGAAACATTCAAAAGGCATGCAAAGCATGTAAAAGCATAAAAGGTATCAAAAGCATGTCTAGCCAAACACAATGGCGAAAACTATAATTTGAATTCCATTAGGTTAATAACTCGTCAGGGGCATTATTGTAATATTGGGAAGACTTGGGCTACAAGTCGGCCAAGTTGAACTTGTTCTCCACGCATCATATCGATCGATGGTACATGGTGTACATCAATCGATGGAGTATCTCGACTTCATCTTCAATAGAAGCGTCATCGATCGATTACACAGGGTGTGTATCGATCGATATGTATCCTCATTGTTTGATCTTCATAGTCATCTCGGAAAACTCTCCTTTAAGCTCCAAAAGGGCACCTAAATCATCATTTTACTCCAAAGTGCTCCTGAACCTGAAAACATACCTAATAGACTCCAAAACATATATAAAACTCATAAAACCATATCAATACCATGGCTAAAAGCGGATCAAAATCATGGTATATCAATAATCATAAAGAAAACCTAGCCGTCAACAATAGCTTATAAATAACACAAATGGGGGTTTCTGGTCATCCAAGGGCATTCTGGTAATTTATGGTTGCTTCTGGGCTTCAATTGGTTATAAAATATTCTCGGTGCACATTCTGGGATCCCCATTGATCGATACAAAGGGTGCTGCATCGATCGATTTTCTTTATCTTCTCGACAGTTTCCTTTCGCGAGACAGACAGACTACTCTTTATTAAAACGGGCCTAACTTCTGCTACAAGATGCTGATTGACCTCAGACTGGTGGCATTGGAAAGCTAACTAAAATCAATATCCTGTGTCAAAATATGGGCTAAATCTAACGATCGGAAGATCTCCATCCATAGCTAAACATTTAACGCGCCTCTGCAGTCCTGCATTCAAAACGTTCCAAAAGACACCAAAATGACCATATTTCTCCAGAACGTGCCTGAACCTATAAATATTATAAAAAGACTCCAAAACGTAATAATTATATCTTAAACCACTTATATATCCTAGCTGAAAGTGGGTCAGATTCATGGTATATCACCATCTCTGTTGATTATCTGGGTCCGGCTCAATGGAATACTTTCTATAATTTTCACATCCTCGGGGCAACCAAAAACCTAATTGCATGTCACAAACTATGTTGAACAACCACCTGACTTAGAATCGACAAAGTATATAAAAGAGTGGGGAAATGGTATCCAGTTGTTCAAGCTTCTGATAAATATGTTGAACAACCACCTGACTTAGAATCGACAAAGTATAGAGTGGGGAAATGGTTTGAGTCTGAGTAAGCATGACAAATTTCCAAGTAAGAAGGAAATTCAGAAGATGGTCAATAGAGCTGCATTTTGTGAGTGCTTTCATTATATCACTAGAAAGTCCGATCGTAGATGATTGGTGGTAAAATGTTTGCAAGCTAACTATAAATGGGGATTACGAGCTGCAAGGATTCATGGGACATAAATTTTCTCGATTAGAAGCTACACGATGATGCATACATGCTCACAGCCTAATTAAAGTAACAACAACGACAAGAAAAGAGGGTCAGCATAAGTAGTCTCAGCTTTTTCGAATGAGCAATATCAAGGAGGCATGGAAACTCCAGTTCCAAAAGTGATTCGGGTCTCGTTAAGTTTCATCTTGGTGTCATTATATCGTACTCCACAGCGTTGCGCGGAAAGAATCTGATGGTTTGTGATATACGTGGTAGTCCAGAAGATATCTACAAGATGATGAATTGATATCTGTACATGTTAGAGCAAGTGAATCCGAGAACAAAAAACAGTTTGAAATTGGATGAGGCATGTAAATTCAAGTACCTCTTCATAGGTTTGAGAACTTGCATTGAAGGGTTCACATTCATGAGGAAAGTGATAATTGTGGATGCAACATGGCTGAAGAACGGATATGGAGGTGTTCTTGTTTTTGCCAAAGCTCAAGATCATAATCGTCACCATTATCCACTTGTGTTTTCAGTACTAGAAGGAGATAATCATGTTAGCTGGACTTGGTTTTTCGAGAAGCTAAAAAGTGCTATACTAGACTCTTCAGAACTGGTTTTCATGACTGATAGATATCAAAACCTGATCTTTGCTATAGCAAATGTGTATCCACAAGCTCACCATGGCCATTGTTTATGACATTTGAAGGAAAATGTGAAAGGACATGCTTGTAACGTCAACAAATATGTCGGGCATAGATTCATGGACCTTGGAAGATATTACACGGTGGCTGACTTCAACTCTGCATACGAGTCATTCAAGAAGATATCATTCAGCCTAGCAATATGTGGAGGAGCACACTGAAAAAGACAAACGAGCTAAGGTTTTTTTCCACGTGACAGGTACAACTTGGACATAAGCAACAATGTGGAACCAATGATTAATATGCTTAAAGAGGTAAGGAGGTGGACCTTAATACCAATGTTGGATTGTATCATCAGGACATTCTCGGTTGGTTTAATCAACATTGGAAGGATGCTGTTTCTAGATCAATCAAAACCAAACTGGTGCTTCATGTGGAGAACTACTTGCACGATCTATGGGCTGTTGCACGAATGCTACATGTGCGGGAGCTTAATAGTTACAAGCTTGAATACGAGATCACCTAAAATGATGGAAATATGTATTTCGCGAACTTGGTTAAGAAATCTTGTACTTGTAAGGTGTGGGACTATGAAAAGTTTCCTTTTCTGCATGGACTGGCTGCTTACATATATTACACAAAAGACCTTGATGGTGGCGTTGGCAGGCGCCGTGATATCCAGATAGTATATCATGAGATCTTCTCTATCGAGAGGAATTGTTGGCATTGGCATATTTCAGGACACTTTATGTTGTCCCGGACAGGTCTTCATGGAAAGTTCCAGATCACAGTAAAGAGCTGAAGATCATACCTTCAGATTACATCAGGCAGAAAGGAATGAAAAGATTAAAAGGCATTCCTCTTGTGGCGAATGGCGTAAAAGGACACAGAACAAAAGACGGCCAAGGAAAAACTTTAGTTTCAATTGGTTGTTATTTGGAAATGGCCCCACAGCATGAATTTATCTCGATCCTTTGTTTATTTTGTGTTGTATGAATCAAGAAACTATGTAATACTTGTTATCTGCTTTGTAAAACTGCATTTTTTTGTAGTGGCATATGAAAAGTATCAAATTCGTGTAAGATAGTTTAATATTTGATTCCCTCGACTCTAATTTATAATTCAACCCTATGTTATAAAAGTTTTTGAAAAAAATCTAAAACTTGAAACATATCCATTAGAAGCCTTGTACTTCTATTCACACTTTGTTAATGAACATGTTAGAAAATAAAATTTCCAATTATTTCTAACTGAAATATTACTATATAATACAAAGTGCCTAGCATTTTAAAGTACTTAAATCGAAAGTAAAACTGAAAATTCTAATCATAAGAATTAGTAACACTAAATGAATTAGAAACTACCAAAAGTTGAACTATGAACAAATTTTGTAACACAAGTATAATCTATATAACTAAAAACAAATCTTTTGTAGGGAAATTAACTTTTTGTTTGGTGCCTAAACTATTAAATTTTTTTTGGCCAAATTAATTAAACTATCGAAATCTCTCTCTTTTCATCTCAACCACATTTTTTTCCCATATCCATATCTCTCTCCTCCGATTCCCAACTTTCTCTCTTTCTCTTCTCTTCGGGATCCTTTCTCTTCCTCTTAAAAAGACCAAATAATATTTTGTTTCCTCTTGACTGTGACGTGACGCACCCACACGAGGACTACATGCACATAAAGAAATTGTAGAAATACAACAACATGCTAGGGTACATCACCGATGCTCATTACGGGATATCGACTAGCTGTCCTTGTGAGGGAAGGATCGTTGACGAAGTTTTTTAAGGTAAGAAGTTTCCTGACGACTTTGATACTCTGCTTGAAAGGAAATACTTCGTCTGCGACAAGTTTGAGGTACTTTTCATATGTTAGAGTTTTGATTTGAATGGAGTGATGATTGTCTTAGATTTCTTATGTATGAATTGAATGATGATTGTGTTAGATTTCATATGTATGAATCGGTTTCTATTTACAGAATGATGGATTCCACTTCCGTCAACCATGGGTCTTCGCGATCCAAGATGAGGTTAAGGGCTTACTGAAGCATGTTGATGAAATGGCTGCAGAGATCTCTGAGCTCAAGGTTCAGCTCAAGCGTGTTCAAATATTAAAGTAATGTTGTTGCTCATATTTTATTTCGGATCGAGTTTGTTGTTGGTTTCATGGTCTTTCATGTTAGTTGTCGTTTGATTCCTTCTCCGGCTAATCTTTACAAGTCTTTATTTTTTGGTTGTTTAGGACTTGTAAAACTCCTAAATCCAGTAAGATTTGTATACTTGTTCAAAATATGTTAATTTTATGTTGTTGTGTATTGTGTGTTAATTTTCTACTCTATATAAATACATGCATTGCAAATGAATGATAGGGACATAAAATAGAATTAGATAAGCAACAACATTCAGGTTCCTAAAACAGAGTTTTGCAAGGAACAACATCGAGGTTCCAAAAATACATAATCCGAGATGAAACATTAACAACAAAGGTTCCTAAAATACATAATCCGACAAGAAACACCCACAACTTCACTTCTTCTTCGATCCTTTCTGCACGTCCTTCACAAACGACTCAAGCGATCCCAACCTTTCCTCATTTGTCTAGTGTCTTCATCACTTTCTCTCTAGCTGATTTCCAAGACTTTTCACTTTCTTGACACATCCTCCAACATCTTCTTCTGTTCTGCCACTTCTTCCCCTGGCGCAATGTCTTCAAGGACTGCTTGTTCTGCATTTACTTTTTGAGCGGCAATGTCTACTTCATACATGTCATAAAAAAATAGACTATCCTTCATTGATACGCTTAACCCAGTTGTCCACAGAAATATCAGGCTTGTCATCGTCGTCATCCTCTTCAGTGATATCGCCCAAAAGTGATTTTTCTTCATTATTTCTGGTAGGGAGGATGCTGTCAGTATCATGTGGCTAACAACAAAAATTAGTTAAACACAGTTTTACCAAATCACCCCAGTTTATATAGTTTTTGTATGTTTTCAATTTTTTTTTTTCAAATAATTTTACCAAATCCTCCCAGTTTTATATAGTTATTTTTTTAAACTTTTTCTAGTTTTCCCCAAACAGTTTTATCAAAATTTTCCATGTTTTATCTACCTAATTTGGCAATTACGAATGAAATTTGCAGGAGGAAAAAGAAAACAATTACCTTAACCGTATCCACTTCTTGATTAATACTTGCAAAGAAGAAACCCTTTCATTTCTATTTTTTTAACGTTGACTGGTACATCCTCGGACACTCTGGATCAGCTCCTTCAACCGGTTTTCTAAACTTCATTCCCAACTGGGGAATTGCCTCGAAAGCAAGAAGCTACAAAACCAACATTTTTTAAAAGTTAACAAAACAATACTAAAAATTGGATATTGTTCTAATGTTCTATTACTGACCTCTAGTGGAAGACAAACACCTAGAGGTGACCATAACGTCTTCTCTTTCGCCAATCCTCCAAAACGATCCATTGTGAGAGAGATCTCCTTAACTATATATTTAAATGAGTACTTCCCCATGGGAAGGTCTTACATTATCCAAGATCATCCACAGCTCTTTAGAAAAAAATCTAATACATCAATTGGATCCTATACCAATTTTCGTTTGTGCGCAAACAACACTTCTTAAAAAAAACAGAACCATCATATTATGCTTGTCTTTATGGGCTCCTATTGCCAACAACTTTGCTTTCACATCCTCCAACCTTATTAATTTTCACTCCTAGAAATGACGCTTAACAAACTTCTTATTACTATTCTCTGAACCTTGTGGTTTGACCTCTTCGTCTTCTTCTTAAATTTTAATTGTGCATTTGCATCCAGTTTCATGTGGAACAAGTGATAGAATTGTGGACTCTCCTCAAACCACCTCCTCTCCGCATCATCTGATGCCGGGTTCCAGACACAAAACGTCTCGATAACGTCTACTATCATACACCTTGTCCCTAGCTACATATGTTTCTTGTACTCCATATGATAGAAGAACATCCTACTTGGCTTGATTACCTCAGTAACCTCGATTTCATGCAAGTAACATTTTGTTCTACGTCAGTTATACCAATGATTCCAAATAGTTACCAAGTTATTCAAGTATTCCTAGTATACCTACATATTACTAGTTTTATCATTTTCTCATTGTTTCACCTAGTTGTTCTAGTATTATGAACAGTTATACCCATAACTCCTAGTTTTCCTTCACCAAAACATTAACATTCAAACAAAATTACCAACCATAATCCATTCTTAAATTCTTACCTCCTCCTACTCTTTCTCTTCTTTGACATCTAGTGATTCTTCCCCACTGTTTCCATCCTTGTTTCCATCCTTGTCTCCGAGAATTTCCTCACTGTTTCCATCCCTATCTCCTAAATCCTCCTCAATGTTTCCATCAGAGGCATTATGCTCAACTTAATTCTCTTCATCTGAGGCAACAACCTCTCTTTCATGCTCCTCTTCGTCCTCTCCTTCATCAGAGCCACCATTTTCTTCTTCATAAGAACCACTTTCCTCCGCCTCACTTTATTTCTCTTCATCATTCGCTGCATATTCATTTTCGTCACTATCACCGTCTTCATCGCCGGTTATTCGCTATTTCATCCACTTCCTCCAATGGTGGAGTCTCTGATGCCGGAGAAAATTTTCTTCGTTCAGAGCCAACAGCCACCGCAGCTTCACGAGGTAATTTATTAGGCAGGACCCCATCTGTCACAGTCGGAGATTCCTTCGTCGTCTCCTTCATTTTTTCACATTTTTTTCTTCTTTGTGTTCTTCTTCGCTTCTTTCGTCGGAATATCCTTCTGCTTACCTCCTCTTGTTTCAAAAATCTTTGATTCCTTATTGATTCACCCACAAAGAGAGCAAGAAGGGGAATTCCGCAAGAAGGAAAGAGGAATTTTCAAATCGGATTTCCTTGATTTAGGTTTTTAGGGTTTGCAAGAGGAGAGTTGGGAGAAGTTTTGAAATGGGAACGATTAAGAAAAAGGAATCAAAATTAGCATCTAATGTCTGATTTCTTCGGTTTAATAATTATTTTCAATTTAGGTTTAGTTTGGATGGCGGTTCGATTTAGATCGGGTTAGAGCTGGGTAGAACCAAGTAATACTCGTAGATATGTCAACTTTTCTACTGTTTTGTGGTCTTTTACTTGATTTGTCACTTCAACAAATTTTTTCGCCATGTTTTATAACGGGTCCATCCTTAGTTGCTTCATGAGATGCAGAGGCAGGGAAGACATTGTTCCCTTTCTCACCCAAACCTTAAAACTCTATCTCTAGGTTTTTTCTTTATCTTTCCTCTTCTTCTTCGTTTTTGATTGAAACAATTGCTTTACTGCCCCTGCATCTCAAGAAACAATCGCCTATCCCCCTCCTTAGTCGTATATATACTCATTCTTCTTAAATGTAATTTGAATATCTGATTTTACCCTTTTATGTTTTTGAATTATATTTTATTAAAAAATTCAAAATTTTGAAAATTCCAAAATTTGAAATTTTCAAATTTTTAAATTTTTAAATTTTCAAATTTCAAAATTTTCAAGTTTCACATTTTAATTATCGATGTAACATTGTTCATAGTTTTATTTAGTTTTACAGAGTTATACTTAGTGTTTTAGTTGTACTGAGTTATACTGGTTATATTGAGTGTTACCGAGTGCTACCAAATGTTACCGAGTATTACTTTACTTCGTTTTATTAAATTTTACTGAATTCTACTAAATTTTACTAATTATTTTGGGTATACGAAATTATAATGAGTTATACTAGATATACCAAATTATATATAAAGAACATGAAGAACCCTAAGACCATCTCCAATAGAGACCTATTTTTTCCTCTATAATTTACACAAAAATAGAATAATTCTACTATAGAGTAACTTTTACTCCAATGGTTTACTCTATAATAGAGTTACTCTATTATAGTGTGGAATATAGAAACGTCATTTTTCCACTCCAAATATAGAGTGAAAAATTACTCTATATTTCTGTCTATAATAGAGTAACTCTATTATAGAGTAAACCATTGGAGTAAGGTCAACTCAATAATAGAGTTACTCTATTTTGGTGTAAATAATAGAGGAAAAAATAGGTAGCCACTGGAGATGCCCTAACTCTATAAAATTCCCACAATCTCTTAAGCAACTCAAAATTGGAAAACACATACAACAATCATAACTTTACATCAAAGAAAATTCAGAACTCTTATAAACAATCCTCAATCAAAGATTCTGAAGAGAACACATATGAAGTCCTTTTTCGTATGGAATATGTGTGGCTTTAATCTACCGCGCAAACATAGGGAGATTAGGAAATGGATTCAGGCGGAGAAAATTATATTTGGTTGTTTGTTGGAGACTCGTGTGCAGCAAGAAAACTATGGAAAGTGTTTGGCTGAAGCTTTACCGGGCTGGGCAGCTTTAGTGAACTACGGTTTTAATCCTCTGGGACGCATTTGGTTTTGTTGGATTGATCAAGTAGTGGTGACTCAGCTTCATATTAGCTCACATGTAATTACTTGTGCTGTACAAATTCCTGAGTCATGAGAGCAGTTCATTGTTTCAGCTGTCTACGCTTCCAATTGTGAGGTGGAAAGGAGGAGATTATGGGAGGAGTTGAGGGGTACTAGGGATGCTTATCAACATCTTGACATGCCTTGGGTTGTCATAGGAGATTTCAACGTTACTCTGACGACTAGTGAGCACTCTAGAGGTACCATTCCCTGTTCTCAGATAGGAATGAGGCAGTTCCAAGATGTTGTTGGGGAATGTGGTTTAACGGATCTCGCTTATACCGGAGCTCTATTCACATGGTGGAGTAAGCAGGATGATGATCCCATTGGGAAGAAACTGGATCGTGCATTGATAAATGATGCTTGGTTACGATGTTTTCCTCATGCTTCGGCTCATTTTGAAGCAGGAGGCATTTCAGATCATGCGCGGTGTGTGGTAAAGCTCTCAGGGAATACTAATGACACGAGGAAGCCGTTTCGATTTTTTAACTATTTGACGGAACATCCTGAATTTTTGCCAGTGATTAAAAAAGTGTGGGAGTCCACGGATGCTATTTATCATTCCAGAGCAGCTCTGAGTAAATTTCACGCCAAGCTCAAGCTGTTGAAGTTTGATATGAGGTTGCTTAATAAGACACATTATGGGGACCTACCTGTTAGGACCAAGGAAGCGTTTGCGGAGATGTGCCACTGCCAGAATCTAGCTCTTCTTGACCCCAATCCCACCACCTTTGCCGCGGCAGCACAAGCTTAACCCCGTTGGAGTAAATTGGCCAGAATTGAGGAAAAGTTCTATCGTCAGAAGTCTTGTGTCAGGTGGCTGGGGGCTGGAGATCAGAACACAGTTTTCTTTCACAGAGCAGTGCATACAAGAACTGCCCGAAATACAATCAAGAGCCTCGTAAATTAAGCTGGAGAGACTCTCACTAAGCTGGCTGACATAAAGCAGGAGGCAGTCCAGCACTTTCAAAGGTTTTTACAAGTTCATGATCAGGGAAATGATGAGGATACTTACCCACGGCTGCAGGAATTGGTCACTTATCGTTGTTCCATGGAGAGTGCTGCTGGTCTTGTTGCGCCTGTGTCAAGTGAAGAAATTTTCTCCGCACTTCGAGATCTTCCTAATGATAAAGTCTCGGGTCCATATGGTTTCACAAAAGAGTTTTTTTGTTGCGGCTTGCCCAGTTATCGGACGAGTTTATCATAGCTGTTCAATCCTTCTTCTTTTTTGGTTTCATGCCCACTGGAGTCAATGCTACGATCCTAACCCTTATCCCTAAATCAGAAGACGCAAAATCTATGAAGGATTATAGACCTATAGCCTGCTGCAACCTAATGTACAAAGTTTTCTCCAAAGTGCTAGCACGTAGACTTAAAGTGATCCTGCCTGAAGCGATTGAGCCAAATCAGACAGCTCTCATCAAGGGAAGACTGCTCCTGGAAAATGTTCTTCTTGCTACAGAGCTGGTAAATGGCTATCATAGGACCTCAAATTCAAACAGAGCCACAGTGAAGTTTGACATATCCAAAGCTTTCGACACGGTTAAATGGTCATTTATCGCCTCTGTCCTCAGAGTTATGGGTCTACCTGCACAGTTTATTCTCCGGATCAAGGTGTGTATATCTATTGCAGCTTTCTCTGTGTCAGTAAACGGTAGTCTGGAAGGTTTCTTCACGAGTGCCAGAGGGATTCGTCATGGATGCTCCCTCTCTCCTATACTGTACGTTATATTAAATAACGTACTATCAAAAATGCTAAATCAAGACGCCACAAAGCATCAATTTCAGTATCATCCGCAGTGCAAGGAGGTGCAGCTCACTCATATTAACTTTGCAGATGATATACTTGTGTCTACAGATGGATCAGTGAGGTCATTGCAGGGGGTTCTGAGCGTCATGGATGAGTTTGCTCACATCTCAGGACTGCGTATCAATGCGTCAAAATCCTCCATCTTTGCTTCAGGGAAAAATATTAATCCTCTAGTTTAAGAAGCCACTCGTATTGGACTTAAGATTGGGAAGCTTCCGGTTCGCTATCTGGGTATGCCCCTGACCACTAAGGCTCTTACTAAGCAAGACTATGAACCACTGGTTGATAGAGTACAGCAACGTATGCTCTCTTGGAGAAACAAATATCTATCTTTTGCTGGACGTCTGCAACTGATAAAATCTGTCATTGCCAGTACTGTAAACCTTTGGAGTCAAGCTTTTATCCTCCCTCAAGCTTGCCTCGATGAGATTGAACGAATGTGTAGCGCTTTTCTTTGGTCAGGATCCCCAAATGATACATCCAAAGCGAAGGTGGCGTGAGAGGATCTTTGTTTTCCTAAGGAAGAAGGGGGATTGGGCATCAGGAGATTACGTGATTCGACGCTGGTATTTGCTTTGAGTTTGATTTGGAAGATTTTCTCGCTCAAGAGTTCATTGTGGGTCTCATGGATTCAGTAATATCTATTGAGAGAGGAGTCCTTTTGGGATGTGAAGGAAAACGGCAAATGATCTTGGGTCTGGAGAAAACTCTTGAAGCTAAGGTCATTTGTATATCAGTTCATTCGATTTGAGGTAAATGATGGTCAAACAGCATTTTTCTGGTTTGATGAGTGGCTGAAAAGGGGGAGGCTTATAGACATTACGGGGGATACTGGGCCGTACTACTTTGGAGTTGCTCGTAATGCGAAGGTTAGTGATGCAGTTGTGCAAATGAATTGGAACATTAGGGGTCATAGGCGAAGGCAGTTTCATGCTCTCTCGGATCATATCCATGCTGAACAGGTTCCTCACTCAGCTCATGGTAAGGATACGGTGGTATGGAAGCGCGCTGAGGACACATACAAAAATGAATTCTCGTCGGCTAGTACTTGGGATCAAATCCGAAAGAGGAGGGAGGTTGTGTTCTGGAGTAAAAGTGTTTGGTTTGCCCAAGCTGTGCCTAGATTCTCATTTATAGTCTGGCTAGCAGTGAAGAATAGACTATCAACAGGGGACAGAATGAGAGCTTGGGGAGTGCACCAAGGCTGCTGTTTTTGTGGTGAAAGAGACGAGACTCGGGATCACATTTTTTTTGCGTGTCCATATTCTTTCACAGTATGGGATAGGCTTGCAAATTGGTTAACTGCAGGTAGCACGGATCCTGATTGGCTAGCAACTTTGCATTGTGTTAGTGGCAATTCGTTTCACTTGATAGTTAAGGTACTACTCAAAATGGCTTTCCAGAGTTGTATCTATCATATATGGAGGGAGGGGAATGGTAGGAGGCATCATACCAGTTATCAGACAGCGGATCGCTTGGTTAGAGTCATTGATAAAGCAGTACATAACAGGATCACGTCGCTTCGATACAAGCCGGATCACAAACTTGCTGGACTGATGCGGCGATGGTTCGAAGTGCTGGCATAATTTATTCGAAGTTTTGCTCTCGCCATTCTTTATAGCTTTGTATAGTTTACTTATAGAATCAAGAGGCAATAAAGCCTCTGTAAATGCCTAGTTCTATTTTGATTAATAAATTTCACATTTCATAAAAAAAAGATTCTGAAGAGATATGAAGCAAGAGAAGAAGAAGAAGAAATCTCCATTGGTGGCATTTTCATTATCTTCAATGGTTGTTGTTGCAGTTTCTATGAAATGTGAAGTTGCATGAAAGATACAGCTCACCAGACCGCAACTCCAAGTAAGCGTCCTTCTCTGTCGGTTCGATCTTCTTTTCGTCTCTCCCTAGTCAATCGTTATAGATTTGTATGGAGATGTAGTAGGATGATATCAAATTTCACTGTGTGTGTTTAGCCACACAAGACCCAGAAATCCTTTCATATTGTCGAGAAAGATATCCCTTTTGATGAATCTCTGTATTTTTTGGTATTTGGAATAATCTTGGATTGGTGTAGAGTTCTCAATATCTAGAAAAATATCTCTTTTGATGAAACTAATGGCGGATTAAGCTCTGCGTGTGGATATCTGATTCTTATATGGAGATTTTGAACATCCAATCGTCCTCCTTGGTTCTGGCATTTTCATTATCTTCAATGGTTGTTGTTGCAGTTTCTATCAAATGTGAAGTTGCATGACAGATACAGCTCACCAAACTGCAACTCCAAGTAAGCGTCCTTCTCTGTCGGTTCTATCTTCTTTTCGCTCTCCCTAGTCAATCGTTATAGATTTGTATGGAGATTTAGTAGGACAAAATCACATTTCACTGTGTGTGTTTAGCCACACAAGACCCATAAATCCTTTCATATTGTCGAGAAAGATATCCCTTTTGATGAATCTCTGTATTTTTTTGGTATTTGGAATAATCTTGGATTGGTGTAGAGTTCTCAATATCTAGAAAAATATATCTTTTGATGAAAATAATGGCGGATTAGGCTCTGCGTGTGGATATCTGATTCTTATATGGAGATTTTGAACATCCAATCGTCCCTTCTTGGTTCTGTTTCTGTAATCAGGACTCAAGTTTTATGTTTCAGTTCTTTGTGTTAGGTATAATCCATATGTTCAGGCAAGGAACATGATATTTTCTCATAGTAATTTATTTTTCAAACCAGATGGTTACTCGTGATTCTAATACACTTGTTTATAGAGTTCAGCGTGATATTACTATGCCTCTTGTCACGTAAGGGGTTACAAAAATGAAATATCCGTGATCTGGCTATGGAAAAAATGGATGATTATGACTTGTGTGAACGAACGCAGCAGGTATGTAAATATGATAGTATATTTTAATATATTAGCCATGTTCGTTTCGTGAAAGCTAAGACCAGCGGCTGCGACTGAAATTTAACTTATCACTACGGCAAAACACATGCAATCACATCACTCATGAAACAGCGCTAGCCTGTTATTCTGGACGCAGCGGCTGATTGCGAGGAGTAAAAGGGACGCTGAGATATTCAGCGACAACTGCTTCTCATAATTTGTTCTTCCGGCGGTTCACTTGCGACCATCTATATTTTCCGTGCCGTTTATTTTGCTTCAGTATAATTATTTGTCACAGCTGCCGATTGTGGCGTTGAAAAAACGAACAGGGATATTATGACTTGTGGGAACGAACACAGCAGGTACGTAACATAACTTGTGTGAGCTTTGCTTGGTAGCATCAGGCTACCTAGAGATGATCAGCAGGTGCTGAAATGACACAGCAGTCCTATACACATTATGTCTCCTCTCCATGGTGGTGGTGGTGGCGGTGGCAACAGAACAAAAAAAGATCTTTGTAGTTTTTTTACCCTCTAACATTACAAAGGATGTATTATCTGGATCCTTCTATCTCTAGCAGGTTTTGTTTTTGGCACCACAAACTACTTGCCTCATGGTTCTCGGATATGTGGTTATTTTTATGTTGTTCTTGGTATTAGAATTGAGATGTTCTTTGGTGGGTTTGAGAAGTTTTGTTCTCTGCTTTTGATTTTATCACTGGGTTTCTAGTTGTTCGTGTTTCATGGCTCACTTTCCGTGTTGTACCAAGTAGTCAAAGTCACAATAATTATGAGTTTTTAGTCTTGCTCGATGGTGTTTAAGGTTTTGTACACTCAATTGTTTCTGTGGATGCTCCCAGTTCTGTGTAATATTTGATGCAGCTGAGTAGAATCTTAGCTTTCTTTTGGTTGTATTTGCTTTTGCAGATCAGGAGGAGCAAGACAGTTTCGGTATGAGGGTTACCGGTTTGGTAGTCCAGGGCGGCATGAAAGAAAATGCATTTCGCAAGGATTATCAGTTAAGTACTTGACTGAAGATGGAGTGACAACAACAATACACTGAGCTCAAATGACAAAAGCTGAGAAGTATTATTTATTCAACAAATCAATGCACAAGCTTTTCAAAATATCGTATGATTATCAGATGTAATCATATCAATTATATATTTGTTGAAATAAGTCTTTTTGGCTAATTATTTATCACATCTCTGTACAATAAAGTAAAGAAAGAATAAAAAGATAAATCAAAAACTCAAAAACAATGTGTGGAAGCAAACCAAGTGAGTTGGTTTATGTCAAAACTAAAAAAATGTGTAGAAGTAAACCTTGTGTGGCGAGGTGAGAGCTCTGTCGTGAGGCTAAGAAGAGAGAGAGTAGGTGTGTGGCAAGGCTGAGGAGGGAGAGAAGCGGTGTGGTGACGCTGACCAAGCTGAGAGGGTGTTGGGTGATTTTGACCAAGCTGAGAGGGTGTTGGGCAATGTTGACCAAGCTGAGAGGATGTTGGGCGATGTTGACCAAGCTGAGAGGGTGTTGATGCCTTTCTTCCGTTCTCATTCCCTCTGTTGACTACTTCGTATACTTTTGAGACTATTTTCTTTGTTTTACGCAAGTTCTCACGTAAAGATTTTCTGTAAGTTTTTACTGCGGAATATTATCTCATAGATTCTCCTATGATTTTTGTTTCTGAAAAAATCCCGAATTTTGTTTTACGGAAGGTTATTTCGTAAAAGTTTTCATTTCTCGCAAAAACCTTTCCGTAAGATTTTTTTCTGATTACTTCATGTTTGGAGATAAATTAATTCATTCCTTGTCCGGGATAAAATATGCGAAGATTGTTTTGTATCTATAAGCAAATAGGTTTGGCTTATGCCGTATAGTTTCTTTGACATTTCTAACTCATATTTCCTTACGACATAATTTTTCGGAGGATTTTAGTCGTTGATTTTACCATGACCGATTTTTATCCCAATATATCCCTACACCACACACCACTACACGACGTGAGTCTACATGGTTCCTCAGGCTTATCACGATCAACCCCAGATCCGAAACCTTGCATAACACAACATAACATTCAGAATCTGATAGCCTTACACAAGTCCAACAAATGCATGCTTCGATTCCATAATTCGTTTTATGTTCTTTTAACCTTTTTATCATGTTAACAATCGGACATGACTTAGATTTTATCTAAGTACAACCGCACTCCACAACCACCATAACCAGATCACACTAGACTGGATCCTACCCCACCATTAGGATCTATGGTCGGCCAGTCTCTTGAGTCTGACTGATACGCCAAGGACTCTATATCAGGACCAGACTAAGCCTTGGCATATAACTGCCTCTGACTTGACAAACTCTATCGCAACATAAGGAGAAATAAATGTGATTAAGTAAGAAGAGAGAGATGGATGTAACCAACAGTAATCAGCCCAAAGACACAACCGGAAAAGCTGATGGTCTTATGCGATGGATTGCAGGTCACACACATCACCTTTGACGTGTGGACTGGAATGATAATGCATAAACTTTTCCCTATGGAAATATGTACCAAAATCGACCCCAAGGCCGAGAATATATAGAGAGAGGGTTTGGCCAACTGCCCATTTCAAAAAGGTGCAACTTGGCCTTTTAATGGTTGCCTTGTGTAACTCACAACCATTCGGATTTTAACTGTCTCAAACCTCCCTTAGACAAGTCAAACCTGAGCCCAAACTAACTCCCCAAGTATATGGTCTGATCAAAGACCCCACCGGCCCATTGCCATCCTTGGCCAACCAACCGGCCTGGTAACCGCTCAGACCTGGCCCAACCGTCCAACCATCCAACACTCTGTCCACCTGAGATGAGCTGGCTCCCAGCTGACCCAGGTGAGTGAGCTAGTAATCCAGATGATCAAGCTAACCCAAAGCTTGACTAAACTTCACCTAGCTGGCTAAGCTTCTTGTTTGCATTTTCCAGCAGTATTACACCTCGTCCAGCTCCCTTGTACACGACACCTCCCTCATTTAGCAAAGTCTCACCCGTTTGATGGACTTAACCTTCTTTGTAGGCCATGGAACATTTTCCTTTAGCTCATATGACCGACTTGCTCATTTCCTATCTAGTTTCGGGGACATGAGAAGTCTCCCCCACTTGCGATGGATTCGTCTTCCAATCCAAACCAAGTTTCTCCTCCATTGTGAGCCGCTCAAACCACTTAGGAAAGTCAGCCCTCATCTTTGCTTCCATTTCCGAGTTATTTCTTGTTGCCCATTATAATCCCAAATGACCTTGACCATCTGAGCTGTTTTATTTCTGGTTGCTTTTTCTATCCTATCCACGATCCACACTGGCCTTGTCTCTAAGGTTAGGTTCTTACCCATATAAGGAGGAATCTCTTGTATATTGATGTTTTGGTCTGTTAGCCATTTTCTGAGTTTTCAGACATGGAACACATTGTGAATTGCTTCCATATCAGTTGGAAAGTTTAAGTTGTATGCCACCGTACCCACTCTCTCGATAATCCTAAAAGGACCCTAGAAACTCTCATTCGACTTTTGAATGTGATCATCTTGAGATATACTAGGCCATTGACCGCAAACTCAAGATCCTTCATGCATCTATCCGCATAACTCTTTTGGCGATTGTGTGCCTCCTTCATCTTGTCCCGTGGGAACTTGATCTTCTTGGTTGTTTGTGTTAGGGTCAAACTCGGTCATGGTAAAATAAACGACTAAAACTCTTCGAGAAATTGTGCTTTAAGCAAATATAAGCTAGAAATGTCAGAGAAGCTGTACGGCATAAGTCAAACCAATTTACATGAGGATACAAAAAGAAACTTTGTACATTTCATCCCAATAAGGAATAAAAGAATATATATCCAAATATGTGTTAATTAGTTGACACCTTTCTATGATTTTTCTAGGAAGCACTTACAACTTTGTAGAGTCAAAACATGTACAACACATACAATGTTACAACTAGCGTGGATGATGAATTTGCTCAATTTTTTGGTCTAGAGCGTTGAGGAGGAGAACACCAAAAACTAGCGTCATGCTCAAGTAAACCTAGACTGGAGACAGAAAATTTTGAAATGTCATTAAAATGAAGACACAAGTTAAAGAATTATCATTTTATAATAGTAAATAGTTTTATTTTTAATTTTTATTTTAAAATTTTAAAATATAATAAAATGTTTTCTGATATTTTAACATGAGTTCAAAGTAATATTAATTATTTTATATTCATTGTCGTTATATAAATAAAAATAATCTATTTCTTATTTTTATAACTGATACATACATTAAAATCACTAATGTAAACTGAGATAAAGGTGGAATAAATTATGTACAAATGATACTAACATTTCAAATCAGTTATAGGAAATGATATAATTATCAGAATCATTTCTAAAAGTTGATGAAAATTTTATATCAGTTACTAGGGTCGGCCCGCCCTACAGGCGGGATGTGAATTATAAAAAATTTCAAAACTAAAGTATACGTATAGAAACATTGCCTCTTTTAATTTATTTATATTGTTGTATTTTTTTACAGGAATGTATGATATTATGGAATATTGTTTAATAACCATTGTTTGTTTCTATATTTCATAATTTTACATTTGTTAGAGGGAGACATGTATGCGAGTTTGATATATTGTTCGACTTTTGTTTTAATTTGATAAGTATTTGGTAGATACACAAAATTTAAGATTATGGAACGCGTTGAAGGAATCTATACTATTATTTGAGAAGTAAATTTGATTAGTTGTCATGTTCTCCATAATTTTAGATAGTTTTGATTGTTTGTCGTATTTTTATATTTTTTACTAATGTTTAATTATTACTGTTAATTAATAATTAGATTTATTAATATATAACTACCTATAAATTAAAAAAAAATTAATATAAAAATCTATATTATTTGAAAAGTAAATTTGCTTAGTTGTCATGTTCTCCATAATTTTAGATAGTTTTGCTTGTTTGTCGTATTTTTATATTTTTTATTAATGTTTAATTATTACTCTTAATTGATAATTAATTTTATTAATATATAACTAACTATAAGTTAAAACGAATTAATATAAAATTAACCTTAATTAAAAGTAAAGTTCATTGATTAGATGATTATCATTATCTAAAAATAGTTTATTGATTAGCGGTAAATTAAAAACAAATTAATATATAATTGGCCATTAATTAAAATATTTTCATTGATTTGATAATTGTCATTATCTAGAATAATTTATATTATGTTATCTGTTAATATATAGTTAACCATAAATTCCAAACAAATTTTATTGATTTGTAATCATTATGAAAATAGGTTATGTTCTGTTATTAAAAAAAATATTTTACATTAGATTTTTTTAATTTTAAAATTTATAAAAGATAAATATCTACATATATTTTTTATAATATTAATGTATATTTAAGGTTTTCAAATTTAGTTTATGCAATAAAAGATAATTTTATTATATTGAAAAATTTGGTCATATGTAAAAAACTTAATATTTAGTTTATTACAAAATATTTTAAAAGCATTAGTATTTTTAGTTTATGTTACGTAATTAAAAAATATTTATGTTACGATAAAAAACTTGTATATAAAAAATTATTGTTTAATTTTTATTAATATTTTTAATGTATGAACATTAATTTGTTTTAATTTTATTTCAACTGATAGTGTATCATTTTAAAATATTTGTAAAATTAATATGCCGCACATACAGGCAAAACATCTAGTGTACTAATGAGCGAATAATATTGCATTCCAATATTATTTGTGTGGTAAAAACAAAGTAACTGTTATTATGAGTTTTCTTTTCTTTTTTTTTCTGTTTTTTTGTTGTGTTTTTTCCGATGGAAATAATGTAATTTTAACTGTTTCCTTGGAAATAAAAGCAAATAATAATATAATTTGCTATCTATAAGAAATATAATTCACAAACATCTGAACCCTTAAAAGTAATATATTAATATATATTTATTTATATCCGAATATGAGATGAAATAAACATAATTGGAAACATCATTAGGAACATATAGCTGTGAATAATATGTTAATAAGACGGTTAATTAATATGTTTTTAATTTTGATCAGTATTGAAAACTGTAATGTAAATAAGTTTAGATTTGATGTTTTGTTATTGGAGAATAACATAATGGACAAACCTTAATATAAGATTGTTTTTAGAGACTATTTAAATAGAACATACCAATTTTAGTTATTTAATTTTAATATGTTCCCTCAAATATCTTTACATTTTTTTCTATCAAAATTGAAAATACAAAGTGTTACATATCAAAAAGTGACACAAATATCCTTCTTTCTTGTTTTGGTTCCATTCTGTCTTTTTTACGTTACAGCAGAAAAGGGGATTGGATGACAAATTCCCAATTGGGACAAAGTCTAAACAAAAAGCAGCTCAATGTGAAAATTATAGGACTCTGATGAACTTTTCTAGAAAAGTCAATCCACAGTATTCTCTTGTCTCTAAATTTAGATATATTCATGCCAAGTCTCGAAGCTAGAAACAATCCATACAACAATACAATTGCATTAGTAACACATCACGTTGTTTCAATCATCAAGAGCAAATGATGTCCTTGTTCTTTCTTCTGTGTTGGTCATGTATCCAAAACCTCACATTCCTCTTCTTGAGATCTCAAACCCATTATATTGTTTCACCAACTGTTCTCCACTTCTCTCTTATGCTTCCTATTCCATAAAGAAAATGTGAATATAATAGAAGTTTATTCTCTCTAGTGAAGAACAAACAAAGATGCATATTCAATTACACATCTTAATATCTTTTTATTTTAAACTTTTCCTGTTGATTAGTTAATATCCATTGTTGTTTTGTTGATTGAAAGGTGCTTGGAACTTGTAGTACTGAAGGAAAAACAAATTGAAAGTCAACAATCTTCTTAAAAAATTCTTACATAACGAAGACTCAAAGATCACTTTTTAATGCCTGAGAAGCCTATTGGCTTACTTATTAATGTGATTTTGTAAAACACCTGTGAGTCGATTTCAAGACTCCCTGAGATGCCAAAAAGAACCGTGTATTATCTATTTGACACACACACACACACACAAATGTCATTATATTCAGCTAGAAGAACGTCCAAGCCTAGACACACTTAAATAAGATGGGTGCAAAACCGACCTTGCTTTGGTTAGACCATAATAGTTCAGCAACACTCAGCAACAACGTTAGGCCAAGGGTTTTTGACCTATGGAAGCGGTTCCAAGATTCATAAACCCATAGAGAATGTGAGAAAGGTGGGACCAAATGAAGTGGTAATGGAGATACAACTTCATAAAGCCAGTGACAGTTACTACAAATTCAAGAGTATGATGGAAGATGAGAATAAAAAGAGAAGTTACCAGCTGAATAAGAGAGTCATCAGGTAGATGCTTCAAGGTTAACTCTGGATCCGTCTTACGCAAAACACCATTGCCATATCCTGGGCGAACCTGCAAGACAAACATTCATGTAAGCCTTCATATGGTCTGAATTCACAGGCTCAATTATTAACTAATTTTTCATTAAGGTCTCATGTTAGCTATAGTTTCAAAAGGTAAAGCAGAGCAGTTTATACTTATCTTACTTTGCCACTGTTTAATGTTTCGCAGACACTCTTTTAGCTGTTCCTTACATATATTTTCACCACATTCTTCCACAACTGATTTGATCCAAAGCAAAACTTCCTTCAACATAACCATATCCAAAAAAGAGAAACCGTTGAAAATCAATTCTCAGTTGTTATCAAAACTTTCAGTTGTATAATCATAATATCAGAAGTTTACCAGCTCCTAGTATTCATTAGGTGGAGATCAGCTATATATACTTGTAGATTTGAGCAATGCTCAGGAGATAGATAAGATATGGGTACCTAATTAGCCAAACCGTGAAGTGGCCCAGCTAAACCATTTAATGCAGCTGCAAATGAAAGGTATGGATAGTAAAAAGAGTTGGTTCATTAGAAGACAAAAACTGCAACATAGTTTTTACAATCATCACAATATCTTTAAAAACTAATATGTAATTAACTGATTTCCAGAACCTTTTGCATAACTCAAAACCAAAAAGAAAAAGAACTTTAAAACTAAACCTTGTAGAGTTTAAGCTTTCTATTCTTGAGAATGTGCAGATGGCAGTACTTGGTGAGAGCGATGGAGTTGGCTTCGCATCCATACATACAGCTTCCGAAACAGCCGTTTGCATGCCTAGCAACCTTAACGCCGTCACCGTTAGTACTGTTGAGGTTAGCCATTTTGATCACTGGACTTTTACAAACCTTATGATTGAGAGGAATGAATTCGAAGACCATTAGCTCAAATTGAAACAGAATCTATAAGATTCTTTGAAGAAAACAATGCAAGAGTACATAAAAATGCGACAATTATCATTTATATAATAAAATCATGTTATCTCTCCTTTCTTCTTTTTACCACCAACGCACACGCAGGTAGATAGTGAAGTCATCCCAGGCGTATCACCTCCAGGACCATGGTTCCTTCCTGCTTGTTAATAGAAAAAAATATAAGAACCAATCAAAGGTGAATAAATAATATTTAAAATAACACAACGACTTATAAGAAGTTAAGAAGTAAAAAAATGAGAGAACAGTGGTTGGAATAGTATATGTCAACAATTTCTGCAACAAAAAAAATTTCAAAACGACAGAGAATGAGAAAACCATGGTCAGAATAGTATATGTCTACAGTTTTTCGTAGGAAGGAGAGAGATAAACGACAAAACTCTGGCCAAAGAGAAATGATTCAATGGAGGCTTTGGCAACAAAACCTAATTTCGTAAAAAGGAGAGATGAATGACAGATCTATGCCTGAATACGTCTTGGGCTAAACAAAGTTTGGGCCAAAAAATAATAGATACCATATGACACGTGTCAACGCGCACGGGACCTATTATGTGACGTGGAGGAACATGAGGGACACAAACCCTTCTTTATATAATTAGATTAGTAATTATAATTAATAAATTGGATTAAATTAATTGCCACAAATTCTAACATTATTTAAGAAAAGTGAGGTAAATATTAACATCATTTATTTACAATGGACATATTTTGATATCATTTGAATCACTATTTTCGGAGTCATTTAATTAAGTGACTCAAAACAATTAGACATCATAATTGATGTAAACTAATCGTTTTTGTAGTGCATGGTCTTGGGAACCAGGTGAGAGCAGAGTCGCTGGGATTTTCAATGGAAAGTTTGTAGCATCATGTGTGCATAACTAGGGACAGGGAGAAGACAGTCATGTGATTGCTTGAATCCAAGTCACATGAGAACGCCAAAATCCTGAGTGTGAGTGAGGTATTGTGTTTTTTTTTTTTTTTAATTCTTTTATTTACAAAAGAGTTGAGTGAGGTATTTGTAAGAATTCATACTTGTTTATGACGATTTATAAAACAACTTTTGAATTCTATTTACCTAGAATCTCATATTAATACTGAAATAAATCTAAATTTTTAGGGATTCGGATATACCTGGTTATTCGCAGCGGAAAGATAAACAAACCAAGTCGAGATTTGTAGCACTGCAAGCGTCATGCCTCTATCGGTATCTACACGCACACAAACACACACAAACTGAATTAAAATGGGATGCTAGTACCGTCGAGATCGTATCTCGAAATTTGACAAACACCTTCGGCTATATTGGATCTCTTTAGTTACTTGTTTAAAAAGAAACAATTTTCTTCTTTACTAAACCTCACCACACGTTCTCGTGTGTAACATACGCGTTGTTGTGTGTGCGGCCAAGAATAATGTATTACTTTGCTTCATTAAGAAAAACTATATAAATAAAAGGTACATGACCTAATTCATTTAGGTTTACTAATGGACCGGATGATTATATTAATAATCTCAACTTGGTCCACTATATTTATAATCTTAATCACATTTAGATAATCCATGTCCAAATAAATATATATACATTAACATATTATATATATATATATATATATATATATATATATATATATATATATATATATCTATATTATATCTTCCAACATATTTATTATTCAGTTTACTTAGGTGTGTGACCCTATAGGATCATACAATATTAGTAATGACTTCTTAATTCATAGATTATAAACGGTTTCTAACAAAACACTATAATCTCGACACTACGACTTTAACAAGAGTAAGTACGAATGATTTTAGGACATTCCCAACAATCTCCCACTTATACTATAATCATATATTCTTTAATCCCTTTGTCTCTATATCTCGATCTCATCATAAGGCAAGAGCTAGTGTCATCCTTATTAAGCTAGATCATGTTAATCGAACTCTGATTTATACTGATAAAACAAACGACTGACATTCACCTCGTTTGAGCACTGCCATGCATTTCTCAGTATCAAATCTTCGATAGGCCCAAAGATATTTATCTCCCGTTATATGGGAGGGAAAAATCACATCTTGTTCCATCCATGTTCCTTACAAACTTCATAGAACACCTAATCATTGTTTTTATAATCACCAGTTACGGCTGACGTTTGACAAGGTCAAAATGAACTAATTCACAAGTAAAGAATCATGATGAACTCAGGTCTAAGGACTATACTCTATAGTCGTAATGAGAACCTCTCATGACACTCATATAACAAGCTTGTAGAGTTCCCATTAGCGGATCAGTCCGATCATGTGTTCTCTAACACATATCTATGTGATTGACTTCAATACTACATATTGAATGACTCCATGAAACTTAGCCATCAATCACCTCACATACTAGCCATTCATGGTTATTAATGTCCCATGTTAACAACCTTGACTAGGGACCTCCATAATTTATAGCATCTTTCACTTATAGAGTTTCATGATCAAGTCACATAGTTGATGACCTATAAGAATGATATAAATTATTTTTGGGACTTTTATTTAATTATCCAATAATCAAATAAATATGAAACAATTTCATTAGTTTGAATACATAATCAAATGTATGTCAATATGAACATCATACCATAAACATAAAGCCTCCCACTAAAATAAGATCACATCTTAATATACTTAATACCCATGGCTGCAGTATGATTCTCATACTCAGGCCATGGAAGAGGCTTAGTCAATGGATCACCAGAATTTGCATCCATTCAGACTATGCTATGGTACATTTCTTGGAACTCTTCCAACCTACCACTCTCCATTAATACAAAAGATGAACCAACTTGTGATCGGAATTCATCTTTGCCAGTATAAAAAAAACTGGCATCGTTGTAACAACTTACAACATGCTCATCAATTCTTCCATAGAAAAAAAACTTATCCTTATTATTTCTCAAATACTTGAGGATATTCTTGACTGTTGTCTAGTGACCTTCACCTGGATCAGATTGGTATCGACGTACTCGTCATGCTCAAAGCACATGCAACATCTAGACGAGTACAGCACGACATACATGATAGATCCTATATAAGCATATGGGATTCTACTCATTCTCTCTCGCTCATCGTGTGTCATAGGAAACTGAGTCTAGCAAAGATTTATGCCAAGATACATTGACAAAAAGCCTTTCTTGGAATCATGCATCTTTAATCTATGTAAGGCGTTATCAATATAAGTATTGGATTATAATCTATTAGATTCTTATTCCAAGGATATATGCAGTTTTGTCCATGTATTTCATTGAGAAACAACCTCAATAAAAAATATCTCATCTACATACAACACCAAGAAAAAAACTACTGCGCTCCCACTAGTCTTCTTTTAAACGCAAGGTTCTTCTTCATTTTTAATGGAATCAAACTCTTTTATTGACTCATTCAAACAAAGATTCCAACTCCGAAATGCTTCCTTCAAGCAATATATTGGATTCAGGGCCCATCATAGCTTCCTCAAAAGACATAGGTTCATCACTTTCTATTATCAATAGATCATGGTGATTTGGCACCCAAACCACATATATATTAGGGTCGTGACAGTGTCCTTTCGGACCTACATACTTCAGGTACAACAAGTGTAGATTCTACGACTCTTCGTAAATCTAATTGATCATCTTCCTAAGATGATGAATCATTCTCATGTGTTTCTCAAACTTTTTGAGTTGTACCTTACTCCCACTGTTATTCTTAGAAAGAAATTCTCTCTCAAGAAAAACACCACTACGAGCAACAAACACTTTTTTATCAGTGGGGTTGTAAAAGTAATAACGTTGGTCTCTTTAGGATAACCAACGAAGTAGCATTTATCAGATTTGGGTCCAAGCTTATCGGTATACAGACATTTTACATAAGCATCAGAACCCCAAATTTTCATAAAAGACAAATTTGGAACATTTTCAGTCCACATCTCATATGGCGTCTTCTCAACTGATTTTGATGGACATCTGTTTAGCGTAAACGCAGACGTTTCGAGAGCGTATCCCCAAAAGGATGGTGGAAGATCTTCATGACCCATCATAGATTGAACCATATCTAAAAAAGTTTGATTTCTTCTTTCATACATACCATTCCATCGTGGTGTTCCTGGAAGAGTGAGTTGTGAAACAATTCCACATTCTCTCAGATGATCATTAAATGTTTGACTCAAATATTCTCTAACCCGATCAGATCAAAGAGCTTTTATTTTCTTGTCAAGCTGGTTTTGTTCTTCATTCTGAAATTCTTTGAACTTTTCAAAAGGTTCAGATTTATGTTTCATTAGATAAACTACTGAAGTCGTCAGTGAATCTGTTGAAGTACTGATAGTTTCCTCTGGCATTTATACTCATTGGTCCACATACATCAGTATCTATAAGTTCCAACAAGTCTTTAGCTCTTTCACCGTGTCCAGTAAAAGGAGCCTTAGTCACTTTAACCAACAAACAAGATTCACATTTTTCATATGATTCATAGTCAAATGAGCTCAAAAGTCCATCACTATGAAGCTTTTGAATGTGTTTCTCATTTATATGGCTCAAACGACAATGCCAAAGAAAAGTCTTATTCGTGTCGTTAGACTTAAATCTTTTGTTACTGATATTATAGACAAGCATGCTTTGGTCTAGAATGTAAAATCTTTTCTCTAATGGACCGCTACCATAAAAGACATCATTACGATCAAAAGAACAACACTTGTTTTTAATCGAAAAATGAAATCCTTCCAAATCCAAACAAGGAATGGAAATAATGTTCCTACTTATAGCAGGCACATAGTAGCAATTCTTAAGTTCTAAAACCAGGCATGAAGGTAAAGACAAATGAAATGTCCCCACGGCTAATGCAGCAACTCTTGCTCCATTTCCTACGCGTAGGTCCACTTGTCCTTTTTCCAAAATTCTACTGTTGCTTAGGACAACCATACTTTTCCAAATATGAGCACCACAGCCGGTATCCAATACCCAAGAAGTAGAACCAAAAGTAGTAACATTTACTTCTATAGCATAAATACTCCTAGACGATGTTTCAAAAGCCTTTTTGAGTTTTAGATCTTCCAAGTAGGCTGTAAACTCTTGTTTAAGAACAATTCTCGGGTTTCGATACCATTGGAGGAAGTTTGATCCATTCAATTTGTTCTTCTCAAGAACATATCGAAATGAAAACGGGTTGTGAAGAGTTAACATTTCTAGAATAAAAGAATAGGGAATGTTAATATGATGTTCATGAACTGAGAAATCTCAACAATTATAAAAAATCACATTATATTCAAAACATTTTTCTAAAATGAATATAATAATCCAAGATCCATATTTCACTAAAATCTGAGTGAGCTTTGGCTTATCGCCCGAATTTTAGCTATTAGGTAAACAACACTTTGCTAATTATATCCAATATAATTCTTGGTGGTCAGAGGACATCTTAGGTCTCCTCTAACCTATGTCTCTAAAACCGTTTTGATAACCTAGTTAAGTGAACCAATCTTGTTTCATATGATAACAATTACCATCCACCTCACTCATGTAATTGTAGACACCTTGCTTTGACAAGCCTATCTTACAACGAAACGAGCCTTGATGGTTGATAAGATTGGGTAGACATCAAAAATCTTGAAATTAATTGAGGAATAAATTTTAATTCTATTTTAATTTATATTTAGAATTTATATATTATATAAAATATAAATATAACTAATACATATCTAATATGTATTTTAACTAAATTATAAATAATTAAATTTATTTTTATCTAATTAAAATAATATATTATTTTTAAATAATTCTAATCCAATTAAAACGTTAATAAGTTGATTTAATCAAATCAATATATATCTAAATCCATATCAACACTTTGATATAATCGAGATAGTCTGAATATATTTATTTATATAAACAATTGAGACATTACTATAATGCATATGTTAAAATCCCCTATATATTAATTGAGAAACATTTGAAAAGATACAACCTCAAGTTTATATTAATTAAAAAATAACTCAATCCTATGTGGCACCTCTCTATGCCTTCTATTAAAAATATAATAATTCTAGAGTTTCTAACATAAAGTATAGGCTAAAAATTACTCTCTAGCAATATAATATTTTGCATACTATAGTTGGTTGCATATATCAAATATTTATTGTTTCACAAGCTTTCTTTAAATAAAATCTATTGAATTACATAATGTGATTAAAATATATATGTATACTTTTTATCATTTTGTTTATTTTTTTATTATTAAAATCAATTACACAGTTACATTAATCATATAATAAAAATCTAGATTTTTTTGTATATGTTATATTTCGAATTTTTCGAAACGAGTATATATTACTAAAACTAATAAAACTATCACATAAGCTTTTAGGATCAAGGTTTAAATTTTTTTCTATATTAAAATACAATGATTATATATTAACATAGTTCTCTCCTCGGCCACCGCACATCCTCACAGGTGTCGGATCTTCCTTCCCCTCTCTCATTTTTCTTTTGCTTTTCTAGTTCTCTTAACCTTTCTTTCCGTTTACGATATGAAAAATTTCTGGATTTTCTTGGCAAATCCAATAATCAAAGCTGTCAGTGGTGGTGGTTTCTAGTCGGTGGTTGCTTATAGATTTGGAAGGAAGGTGAGCTTCGAAGGTTGGAGTCAAATGAGAAGTTAACGTTTACGAGCTCGCATGTCAGATATGGTGATTTTCTCTTTCTACTGGTCTCTGCATGTGGCGGTGGTGGCGCATGGGCATTCGTGGAGGTCCGATCTGGCCTCTCAGCATTTTTTTCTGCTCTGACTATTGTTTGAACCGAGTCCGGTCGTGTGTGAGTAAAATGAGTGACGGGACTCGTCGGTGGGTTATCACAAAGGTGTAGATCTAGACGAACCGACTGAAAGGGAGATTTTATTTATAAACGGAGAGAGTACAAAGAGAATCCCGGCGCTCGGGAGCTTTTCCGGGATACGCTCGGGTTTGATTAAGACAACGGAATAAACCTAGCTATTTGCCCTAACCTATGCCGCCGTCTCTATGTCAAGTTTCGGATCCCTCGCTCGTGCTCTCTCCCTCTCCTTTTATAGCTCGAACTCCTCGGCCTTAACCTAGGTCATTCTCGGCTCGTGGGCCTCCGGTATTGGGCCTGCTGTCGGCTCAATAATGCCTTTTCCTGCTTGTACGGATGCCACTTGGATATGAGTGAACCTTTTTGCCTTATTAACTGTTCATCCTTGCCGGGCCGAATGTGATTTTCTGTGGGCCTTGAGGGGTGGGTACAGCCCACCTCCTACAGTAAGTCCCCCCAGTCTATTGACGATTGGTTGACGAGTCAGTAGAATGAATCGACTAGGTTTACGGGAAAGCATACTCGGAGTGCGGAAGAAAGTCTCGAAATCTCCCCTTTTAGGCGAGGAGTTCGCTGATCAGTCGGGACAGACTTGAATGCGTTGTTGGTTTTGTTCGTTTTTCGAACAGAGGCGATGATCGCGTTATTTACTCGGCTTCCATCTGTTAATATGCTTCCCAGTCTGCTCGGTGATAGAGCGGGAATGATTGTTATGTCGCTCGATTGGTTTCCGTTGATTGACGTTTCTCACAATTTACTCGGCAATCGAGCGGGGTAGCGATCGCGCCGTTTACTCGGTTTCCGTTGATTAACGTTTCTCGCGGTTTACTCGGTAATCGAGCGGGGTATCGATTGCGTCATTTACTCGGCTTCCGCTGATTAACGTTTCTCGTGGTTTACTCGGTAATCGAGCGGGGTATTGATCGCGTCATTTACTCGGCTTCCGCTGATTGACGTTTCTCGCGGTTTACTCGGTAATCGAGCGGGGTATTGATCGCGTCATTTACTCGGCTTCCGTTGATTGACGTTTCTTACGGTTTACTCGGGTGCGTAGGAAGGGAATATGAATCATCGCGAATGATGGGCTTCTTCATATCAGACTCGGCCCATTAAGGGCGGAATATGAATAGTCGCGAAAATAAAGCCCATCTAGGTTTTCGTAGACCTAATAAATGCAGCACTGAGATTCGCGCCTTGCTCCTCCTATATATACTCCTCTTGCCTCTACTCCTTTCATTCTTCTCCGCGAAATCAGGTATTCTCTCCCCCTTCTCTCTACTTTCTCTCTCTAGACTATTTGTAAGATATATACGCACTGCTGGTTACGATGTGTCCCCGAAAGCGATTGACTCGGGAAGAGAAAGGAAAGGATGTAGCGCGAGACGAGACAACCGGCGAGCCGTTAGACGACTTCGAGTTAGAACATCGATGGGCGCTCCGCGACTCGGCTAGTCTTGATTTGGCGCAGAGACTTCTTGTCGTTGACTCGGAGAGGAAGTTGAGGGGAGAGGCTGCCGGTAACGAGGCCGCCGAGTCACTCGGTGTCCCGATTTTAACCAGGAATCCCCCAGCGCAACCCGTTGGGACCAATGTCCGGGGTCGTGCCGTCAGAGCGTCGGGTGAGGCTCGGACATCGGGTCCTTCCGAACGTACTCGAGTCATTGCCAGTCCTCCTCCGGTTCCAACACGTTACTTGGGAAATGGCGTCTTCGAGCGGGGTATGAAACTTCCGTCGAACTTAATCCGCGAGCGCGGTACTTATTCCAACAGACGCATAATGTCGACGTGGTCTACATCTACTCGGGTTGAGAATTTGCTGAAGCGTCTTGATGCAGTTGGAGTTATGTACTTGATGCCGATCGATATTCAACGGCCCTGGGCACCTCCGATGGGATATCAGTGCGTGTATGAGGCATACTTCGAAAGGGACACGAGACACTGGTTCCCGATTCCGAGACTTGTGACTTCTTATGCTGCCCGTCGTGACCTCGCCATAAGTCAGTTCGTAAACGGCGCATTGCGCCTGATAGTTGCGCTGTTGGTGATGTCAGCCGAGCTCGGCATTGTACTTTGTCCCCGAGCTTTCGAGGAATTAACCTCAATCAAACCGCTGGATGGCGACTTCTTCTCTATCACGATGAGGCCGAGCTACAATGTGATCACGGGACATCCGACGAAGACCACCAATTGGCAGCGATATTACTTCTTCGTCAAATCGGACGAGTTTTCGTTTATCGATCCCCCGGATGTCGGATCACGAGTGTTTTGGAATTGGCATGCTGGTAGATAGTTACTCTTTTCTTGTAAACGTGTTCTCGCATACTTACCGACTCCCTTGTTGTGTAGTGAATCATCCATATCTGACCGGGGTTCCAGGCTCATTCTACGATAACGCTCGGGCGTTGGTTGAACTCGGACATCTTCGGTGGCCCGAGATAAGCGAGGAGAGGATACGTCGTTGGCTGAACCGCATAGATGACGGTGAGATTCTTGGCTTTTCGTCATCTCCCCCCCTTTTTCCGTCTCAACGTTCCATACCTAACATTCTTGTTCGTCTATGCATTTTGTGTAGGTAAGTGGGACTCGAAGTTACCGTGCAAAAGTCGGACTGACAAGAAACGATCGGTGCTTTTCTCGAGGGCGGAGCAAAAGGCTATCAACCAGGCACGGAAGATGAGAGGTATTCCGGATTTGTCTCAGGAAATAGAGGAGGAAGAGGAGCTGGGAGGAGCAGGGCTTATGAACGTGCTGAATACGTTCAACCTTGACGGGTCCGAGCCTGCAGACGCTGCCGTCCCTCCTACTGATGATTTGTCGAAGGCGGGGTTGGTCGACCCCGTGGATCCTGAAGGTCACCTTGATAGGGGGATTACTCGGGATCCTCCGATCGTCGAAAAACAGGCCGTCTCTGATACTCCCTCCAAGAAGAAGAGGAGAAGGAAAGAGTCTAACGAAGGGTCAGCTGGAGGGTCGAGGCAGAAGCCGGATGGCGATGATCCCGGTTCGAATCCGAATGAAGGGATCGGTTCCTCTATTGCCAAGGAACAAATCATGCCTGATCAACCTGCCAAGAAGAGGAGAAAAAGGAAGAAGAGGTTGGCAGAGAAGTCCGCTGAGAAGCCTACTCGGGAGTCGGCTTACGATGGACCCGACCCGCGACCGGGGACGCCTTAGTTCCACGAGAGGAGGTGATAGATCATCCCCAAGCAGAGGAAGCCGCGGTTGTAAACCGAGTGGCTGACGAATCTCTTCCCGGTCTTCCGGATGACTCAGTGGATCGATCGTCCAAATCCCCGTCTAGGGGGGAACTCGGGGGAGGCGAAGGAACGATGGCTATGCTGGATCCTGTCGCAGGATCTCTAAGCGACGTCCCTCCTCCGAGTTCTGTCCTTGGGACTTCGTCTTCTCCTGGAGATCGTCCGATTACCCGGAAGTTCAAGACTGTCTTTCCGGACAAGGTTTCCTTTTCATATGACGAGGCTTCTCCATTAATTTCCAATGGACCTAGGTGCGCCGAACTCGTTGGTCAGATAAAAGGGGGTCCACGCATTCTTCCGCCCGCGGATCAGTTGGTCTTTCCGAGTGCTTTCAAGGATGCTTCACGAAACTTCTTGACTGTAAGTATCCGTCTCTTTCGGTTGCTCGATATATGCACGTGTTGGCTTTCCTCCTGACTTTAACTTACGTGTTTGCCGATTGTTTCAGGCTAGCGGAAGCTTTAACTTTCTCGTGGAAAAGTACGACTCGGAACTCAAGAGGGCGTATGCTGACTCGGGCGAAGCCCGAGAGAATGTTAAAGATGGGAATAAGCAAATTAAGTCGTTGAAAGCCTCCTTGAAGCGGGTTGAGACGGAGAAGGAAGAAGCCACTCGTCGTGCGGAGATCGAGGCGATGCGAGCTGAGGATATCTCGAGCAGATTCAAATCCATGAGGGACGCGGCTGCTAAAGTCGAAAAGGAGAGGAATGCTCTGTTTTTGGAGAAGTTTCGGTTGGAGCGCGAGAGGCTCGAACTCATTGAAGCGCACGCGAAGGAAGCTGCTCGCTTGAGGGAATCTCGGGTTTTCGAGGTTACTAAGGAAAGGGCTAGGGTAACCGCCGTGATGTGCACAAAAATGTTCGTCAGAATGGAGCGAATCCGCAACCGGGAGGCTTCCTTCCCGCAGTTCGATGATGCTCGGCTGCGTTACAGCCAGGCTTTCGGTACCCGGAAGTGTCTCGAGCTTCTGCAGAAGAAGGGGGATCCGATCCCGCAGGAGAGAATTGAATACTTTCGCAAGAAAGAAGAGTACTGGTTCGCGGAAGCCAGTCGACTGGATGTGGGTCCTTTGATGGAGCCCGACTTGGAAGTGTCTCCGCTTGCGCTGGAATCGGAGTTTGTTGATCAGGATCTGCTCGACATGCTCGTAGCGGATTTTGAGAAGGAGCTTGCTTCGGGTCCGCATGGTTCTAACCTGAACCTGATAAGTCCAGAGGCTGCTGCGCGGCTTCGTACTACGGGTCGTTCGGCGGAAGGTGTTAACGAAGATGCCGGAGAAACATCCGTCACGGGATCCTCAGAGGAGGCTGGTCACTCGGGTTCAGGAGGCTCCAGACGAAAGGGAGGCAGTGTTGACAGTGACAAGGCGAGGGCTAATCCGGTGAGTCCAGAGGAACAACGCGAACAGGTCAACACCCAGCCGGACGTCGGAGCGGGAGACGAGCAGACTAAGGAGTGAGAACAGTGCATCCATTACCTTTTCATTTTACTCGGAGCAAGCCGCCTTTGTTTTCTTTTGCTTCTTTTTTGTACGATGTTAATATTCGAACAAGTTTGAATGCGGTTTTATTTTGTCGGTTTAATCTCATGCAATGGTTCATCGATTCCGAGTATTTTATTATTAGTTTTTTTTAAATTATCTAACATTAATCGAGTAACAGGTCGGACGTTCGGCTCTGAGACCGGACCCCTAGTCACTGATTGCCGGTTCGAAGTAATTCAAGTTTTGGGACGACTTGGCTTTACTCGGAACAACTTGCTGGAGATATGCTTTCGACCGTTCGAAGTAACTGGTCGGTTATCGAGTTAGGTCGGTAAATACTCGTACGCTGCTTTGGACGCTCGGTTTCGAATCCGACCAAGTGCAAGTGAGAGTTAGTATTCTATCCTCGAGGGTTAAGGTTTTCAAGAAGTCATAAAGTTGTTCCGCCGAGTGTTTGGGTGGCCGTGCCCTTCCTCGGGTACAATTACGAATATGAAAATAACCGTCAGTCCAATGTAATATCATTGGGTTCGTCTGATCAGGACTCACCGACGCTTAGGAGGTAAGTGTTCGTGCGCAGTCCGTCGCTCGAGTTGGCGAGAGCGCGAACATTACCGAGGTCTCGGACGTAAAGGATTACACCCGGCGACCAGTTGGGACTGTTATAGGATTACAACTGAACCCGGTTGGGCTGCCTACGTACCTCGAAGGAGGATCAAGCCGTTCGTAGTTCATTGGATCGAGCAGAAGTGGCCGGGGGGCGCATCTACTCGGGGGTTTAGTGAGTGGAAGTGGCTGGGAAGCGCATCCACTCGGGTTTTTTTTTTTAAAAGCGTCTACTCGGTGCTATAGCGGCGGAGATGCATGGAGTTCCACGCCCGAGGCACTGCTTCCCCTTTTGAAGTTTCCAATTGGTAAACGCCGGGTTTGACAACCTGGATTATCTTGTATGGACCCTCCCAGTTAGCTCCGAGTTTGCCGGCGTTCAGCTCTTTGGTATTCTCAAAGACTTTTCGTAGAACGAGATCACCCTAGGCGAGAGGTCGGGAGCGGACTTTCTTGTTGTAGTAGCTCTCGATCTGTCGCTGGTAATTTTGTATGCGCAGTAAAGCCTGGTCGCGCTTCTCTTCGATCATGTCAAGGGCATCAAGTAACATCGTTTGGTTGAGATCGTCTGCCTGGGGCATTTTACTGCGACGTAGACTGGCAACATTGACTTCAGCAGGTGCCATTGCTTCGACTCCGTAAGCCAGCGAGAATGGAGTGGCTTTGGTCGCGCCTCGAGGGGTAGTTCGGTGCGACCATAGTACTCCATCTAACTCGTCGGCCCAGCAACCCTTTTTAAGGTCGAGTCGTTTCTTGATTCTGTCAATGATGGCTTTGTTGGAGGATTCGGCCTGACCATTACTCTGCGGGTTATGTGGGGTCGAAGTGTTGAGGCGGATTCGCCATTTGTCGCAGAATTCACGGAAGTGTTGGGAGATAAATTGGGAGCCGTTGTCCGTCACTATTTCGTAAGGTAGACCGTGACGGCAGATGATATTCCGCCAAACGAATTTCTGGACTTCTTTATCGGTAATCCTGCTGTAGGCCTCGGCTTCGATCCATTTGGTGAAGTAATCGGTGAGAACAAGAATGAAGCGTCGCTTTCGTGAACTCGGCATTGAGCCGATTATATCCATTCCCCAACGCATAAATGGGTAAGGGGCAGTCATGGTAAGGAGCATTTCAGTCGGGGAGTGGATCGTCGGTGCGTGTCATTGACACTTGTCGCATCGTAGGGCGTAAGATATGCAGTCGGCTGTTATCGACGGCCAATAGAAACCGAGGTTTTTGATCTTGATTGCGAGTGCTCGCCCCCCGGAGTGATTCCCTGCTGCGCCTTCGTGCGTCTCGGCCATGACTAGGTGCATCTCGTCGCCATGAATGCATCGAAGCAATACTCTGTTCGCGGTGACTCGGTGCAGACGATCGTCAATCAGCACGTAAGATGTGCTTCTCGCTTTGAGTCTTCGTGCTTTCCATTTGTCGAGGGGCAGCGTGCCGTCCCGAAGGAAGTCGTATAGCTCGGTTCGCCAGTCAGCAGCCGGTTCATTTGCTTCGCTCGCGGGGGTTGAAAGCGTCGAATCATCGTCGTGCGCGTCTTCGGTGGGGAGGTTCTCCTTGGCGCGTGCGGAGGCTCACGTTCGTACGGCCACTACGGCGCTACCGATGGCTGGGTCGATGCTTGGTTCTTCGACCCTATGTATCGGGATCGTACTCTTCACTTGGTCTCGTATTTTACTCCCTAACGTGGCTAGGGCATCGGCGCAGACGTTTTCTCCTCGCGGGACTTTGGTGAGCTCGAAGAATTCGAATTTCCGAGAGAGGTTTTTGACTAGTTGAAGGTACGCGTTCATGCGTTCATTCCGAGTGTCGTATTCACCGCTGAATTGACTCGTCACTAACTGAGAGTCAGAATAAGCGCTGAGGCATTTCGCGTTGACCGCTTTCGCCAATCGAAGGCCCGCGATTAAAGATTCGTACTCGGCTTCATTGTTTGAGGCCGAGAAGCCAAAACTGAAGGATTGCCGAATCAGCTCGCCTGTTGGGGATTGGATCTGCACGCCGGCTCCCGACCCTTGGTTTGTAGCTGATCCGTCAACGTGAAGTATCCAGTTTCCTTTAGGTAATGCGAGTTCCTGGATGAGTTCTTCTTCGAGATTTTTTGGCAGCTCGATAATTAAATCTGCTAAGACTTGAGACTTGGTGGCGGGACGTCCTTTGAACACGACGTCATGCTCGCTCAACTCGATTGCCCATTTGGACAATCGGCCCGACTGATTGGTGTTTTGCATGACTGTCCGGAGAGGGTAGTTTGTTAGGACTTCAACCGTGTGAGATTGGAAATATGGCCAGAGTTTTCGTGCGGACGTGATGACTGCTAGGGCCATCTTCTCAAGTGTCGGATAGCGCATCTCGGGCTCGGTCATACGCTTACTGGTATAGAATATCGGCTTTTGTTCTCCGCGATCGTCTTTGATTAGGACACTGCTGACTGCGGTTGTGGATACTGCGATGTAGAGGGAGAGGATATCGCCGGACTCGGGTTTCGAGAGTACTGGAGGCGTGGTGAGGTACTGTTTCAACTGCGCGAAAGCTGCTTCGCAGTTCTCGTCCCAGATGAAGCGCTTGTTTCCTCGAAGGAGTTCGTAGAACGGAAGGCACTTATCTGTTGACCGGGATATGAACCTATTTAAGGCTGCGATGCGGCCAGTGAGACGTTGGACCTCGCGGCTGTTTCTCGGGCTGGGAAGGTCGAGGATCGCCGAGATCTGCTTTGGGTTGGCCTCAATCCCCCTTTGTGTCACGATGTACCCCAGGAACTCGCCAGAGGTGACCCCGAATGTGCATTTAGCCGGGTTTAACTTCATGCCGTATTCGTTTAACGTTTGGAAACATGCTGCGAGATGCTCCGGGTGGTCTGCGGCGCGGAGCGATTTGACCAGCATGTCGTCGATATAGACTTCCATTGTGCGGCTGAGGTCTTTGGCGAACATCTTGTTGACGAGACGTTGGTAGGTCGCGCCGGCGTTCTTTAGCCCAAAAGGCATGACCTTGTAGCAGTAGGTTCCTCTATCTGTGATGAACGCGGTTTTCTCTCGGTCATCAGGATGCATAGAGATTTGATTGTATCCGAAAAATGCGTCCATGAACGTTAACAGCTCGTTCCCGGCGGTCGATTCTACCAAGTGGTCGATATGGGGGAGCGGGAAGCTGTCCTCTGGGCAGGCCTTGTTGAGATCGGTAAAGTCGACGCAAACACGCCACTTTCCGTTTTTCTTTTTGACGACTACTGGGTTGGCTAACCACTCGGGGTACCGAACTTCTGTAATTGAGCCGGCTGCGAGTAGGCGTTCAACTTCTTCGTTTACTGCCTTGGATCGTTCGGGTCCTAGTTTTCGTCTCTTCTGCCTGATGGGTTTAAAAGTTGGGTCGACGTTCAACTGGTGCGAGGTGATAGAAGGGTCGATCCCCTTCATGTCTGACGTCTCCCAAGCAAAGGTCGATTGATTGGCTCGCAAGAACTCGACAATGTTGCGCTTCATTTCATCCGGCAGGTAGGCCCCGATCCGAACTACCTTGCTTGGGTTACTGTCATCGAGCTGAACTTCTTGGATCTCTTCTTTCTGGGGATAGATTTTGTGTATCGGTTTGACGGTCACGTTGTTTACTCGACGTGACGTTTGCTTGATATTTGCTACGAGTAACGCGCGAGCCGCTTCTTGATCACCACGAAGCGTGCGGATGCGGCCGTCGTTGCCGGGAAATTTGACGCATTGATGGTAGGTAGATGAGATTGCTCTCATCGAGTGTAGCCAAGGCGTTCAGAGTATCACGTGATACGGGGCACTCGTACCAATTATGGAGAATTTGACAGTTCGCGCCACGCCCCAGGCGTAGACCGGAAGGCGTATGGTGGTGAGCATGTCCTCGGATGCGCCGTTGAATCCAGTCAAGGAGCGGTTCGAGGATTTGATGAGTCGGAGATCGACTCCCATTTTCTCGAGGGTATTGTAGAAAATCAGGTCGACGGAACTGCCCGTATCGATGAGGACTTTAGTTACTTCACAGTCAGTGATTCCTACTTTGACTAATAATGGATCGTTGTGAGGCATGTGTACCCCGATGGCGTCTTCGGCGGAGAACGTGATTCGGGGGTCGTCTAAGGATAGAGCATTCCGGCCTCCGGAGGACTTTGTACGCTTGTGGTCGTGTTGAACGGAGCGCACCAAATCGTCACAGGGCGGTGAGCCCCCCATGATGAAGATGATCCGAGTGGATGCTCCCGAATGCGGGTCAGACGTGGCGAAGGACCTTACTTTATCCAAGTGTTTGCGTAGGTCGAGCTGCTTCGACTGATTGAGCGTCTCTCGGAGGTCTCTCTTAGTGGAGTTTAACTTATCCCGACTGGCGCATCTGGTTCGATTCGGCGTGTTTTGGATCGGTTTATAGTATCCCGGAGATCGTGGGCGGCATCCGGTGTGCGGGCTGAACGTCGCGCGGTGAGGAGTGAACGCAGGTCGCGGGATTCGTTCTCGTCGTCGGAGGAAGACTCGGGTCCAGATGGAGACTCGGGGCCAGCGAGTATGACTTGGATCCGCTTCCTGTTCTTTGGTTGTTCCTCCTCGGGAGGCGGTTCGTCGCGATCGCGGGACTCGGTTTTCTCCACAGGTTTTGATGTATCCTCTTTCGCTTTGCCGGATGTGTTGGACGATTTCTGACCTCTTTTATCCTTGTTCTTGCTCCAGCTGTTGTTCCCTTTCGGACGCGGTTTTGGAGGGTCAGTTGGTATTTCGCCGCGGGAATATTTTCCAAACAGTATCTCCTTGAGCTGCTTGCAATCCTTTGAGTCGTGCGCCCTGGATTTATGGTATGAGCAGTACAGTTCGCGCTCATCGGTTTCGGGTTTCTGGGATTGCGGGGATGTTGGTTCGCTCACTTCGCCGTCTTCCTTACGTTGATAGTGATTCCATCCTTTGGCGCGAACTACGACTGTGGAGTCGGAGATGGCGTCCTCATCTACCATGTAGACGAAGCTCTTCTTCTTTGGCTGTTTTTCGTCCGTTGAATGTTGTCTCGGCTCTTGCTTTGAGTCGGAGGTTTTACTCGGTATTGGTTTATTCGCGTGCTGCTTGCTTATCATCGCCTTGGTGTCTTCTTCCATTCGGATGAAGTTGTTCGAGCGTGCGATAGCGTCCTGAAGCGATGTCGTTGGGTTGCGGTAGAGGTCCTCTCGGAACTTGGAGTGGATGTAAAGCATATTTTTCAGGGGCGTCCACTGCAATGTTGTCAGGGACGTCTACATTAGACACGACGTCCTTGAACTTCTCCATGAAGTCTCGTAGGGTTTGCCCGTGCAGCTGAGATAGCTTCCACAAGTCGGAGGCGGTGGCTTTCTGGTTAGTGAACATGATATAGTGCTTCAGGAAGGCCGTCGAGAGATCACGAAATGTGTCAATGGAGTTTTCCGGTAGGCGGGAGAACCAGTTCAGCGCGGCTCCTTCGAGACTCTCGACGAATCGCTGGCAAAAGCCGGCGTCTCGCTCGGCGTCGTTGAAATTTGCCCGGCCCATGGCGATGTTAAATGCTGTCATGTGTTCCGATGGGTCGTCAGTGCCGCCAAAGGTAGGAAGGCGAATCTTCTCCGTGATTCGGAGTCTGACATCGGTAATGCGGCGAGTGAAGGGTGTACGGAGGGCGGTTGCAAGGACCTTGTCTATCTGAGGAGCTGCACTCGTCATATGATGGATCTGAGAATGAATATCTTGAAGTGCGAGTTTCAACTCGGCGATTTCGCGAACAGTTTGCTGATCTGCTATTAGTTGTCTTTACATTCATGAAAGTGACAACAGTAAGCTATTAGTTGTCTTTACATTCATTAATTTAGAAATCACTTCACCTCCCTGTTTACTTAGATTTTAAAGAAATCTTAGTATTCTTAGTGTCACCACCCACTAGTTTTCTATGATTCGATCCTAAAGTACTGCGTAGATATACCATTAAATTGTGGTAGCGTGCACATTAGGTTAATTTAAAACGTAGAACAACAATGGTTATTAAATTAATCTTGGATCAGTTATTTCCTAAACCAGTCTAAACATAAAGAAGGTCCTAACAATGGTTTTTTATGGATATTAGAGACTTTTTCCCGCCCGGGTTATTTCCCCTATATTTTAATTTTGTTTAGTTTATTATAGAGTATATTTAACTACATATTCTATACTTAGACTAAATAATCTATATAAACTATTTTAAAAATTGAAAATTTTGTCTTGTTTTTGGTGACTAAAATTATAAAATTATTAAAATTCATTTTTTTCTTTCGATATCAAAATACATATAAGCTGGTAACCAGCTGAATAAAAAAATATTTGAAATTCAATTATTCCTTTAACTTGTTTATTTAAATTTTATGAATTGTGGTTAAATTAACATAAAAGTCAAATATTTTTAACGTTAAAATCAACCAATATATATTTAAAAATTTTAATATTTATTATTTGGTGATAATAAAATTTATGAATTCGTTCTTAAGTGTTAAGGCAGTGATGAAATTAAGAATAATTGAAATCTAAAAGTGATGTACTTTAAAAGAATACTGAAATTATGTCAAATACTTTTGTTTCTATGAATCAAACAAAGAGAAGACAATTTATAATTTATTTCAAGACTATTGTCTAATTAAAAAATGATTGTATTTTAACACACTAACATCCACTGTTGAACTAAAGAACAATTAGATTAACTGAACAACCCATGAAGAAATCCCATCCTCCTTCTCTGGCGTTAGCATGATCTAGATTTCTAGTAAGCAATTAAAGATCGAAATGAATCATTAAAAGAAGGCCTACCATTTTTAGTAAATTTTTATTTTCGTGGTAGATATCATAACCTGGGCTCGCCTTCCAGATGTGTCAACATTGAGGTCCATGTTACAAACAATTATATAGCAAGATTAGTTGAAGAATTGCTAGGAAAAATCCAAACAACTTAAGGATTTTATAGAAGTTCAGAGCTAATTATAGTACACCTGAACCGTATAAGAAAATAAACATGCAAACAATACGTTCCAGTGAATATATATTTCTCGAGATGCTGAGATGTAAAACACAGAACGCCACCATAATTAGATGTATAACTACCCAATATCCTTTTCTACTCCAGCTATTAGAGATGGTGGTGGAGTGACCAGTTCAATAATCTCGAATCAACATTTCTCCTACAATAACTTTCTTTCCTACCCAATGGTAGGAAGGTGAGCGAGAACACCTAAACGACACGCCAAACCAAATCCTACACCACAAATGTAGATTCAGTGCCATACATTACAAAGCTTGAGATCCAAGACACATAATAAACTAAGGTAAAAAATAATTTTTTTTGCTTTTTATACCTCGTGCATGATGTATTTCATTTCCAGCAACCATCAATACCTTTGAATTCAAAGAAAGCAAAGCTAGATACTTTTAGAAATAATAACAAAATCCTGGTTTAATATAACCAACTGTAAGACGAAAGCTGAGTATGGAACGGATGCTTATCATCCCGCCTTTTTGCATAATCTGCAAGAGAACAGGAGATTTTAACTCGAAAAGTCCAATTTTTAGATTCTGAGACACTTGACTAAGCAAATGAAAACAATAGAACACTAGATCACACACAAAGAGAGAGAAGAGGAACTCACAAAAGGCAAAAAAACATGGACATTGAAGAGAAAAACCCATGCCACAGAAGAGTCTTCCTTGTAAAAACTCATGTCCACACCTCTAAAGTACTTAATCATCTCCAATCGTTGAGATATTTCAATCGATGAAGGTAACTTCCATGGGAAGACATCGTTCACGATCAATTTCGTCTTCAACGAATCCTGCACTCTGACATAAATCAATAATCGATTTGATAGTTCTAAACCAAAAAAAAAAAACCTAGTGCGAAACATACTCTGTCCAATTAATCTGACGAAGATTCGCCTGAAGCTTCTTCTTATTCCAAAGGTGAATGTAAAGCGGCAAGGCAAGAGAAACGCAGCTCCGATTGATCGACGATCAGATGGACAAGTGGAAAGGACGAAGAACAACATGAAAGGGTAGGGATTTATTGTTCATCCACTCAGTTCTTTAGGGTTTCCCTTTGTTTGGGCCTAACATGCCAGACATCTTAAACAAAACAGATAAAAAAAAAGAAGCCCAAAACCAGACCCATTCCATGCTGAGCTGACAAAATTAGACGCCATCATTGGCTGATTTTTTCTAGCTGACGTGGACGCGCTAAAAGGGCTTCATATCTTCCTTTTAGTATTATAGATATAATACTTTTATAATAGGGAGATATGTTTAGTTTAAAATTCCACCAATAATAAATTATGGCTAAGAAAACGTTTTTTTTTAATAAAAGAGATCTACCAAACCCTTCAACCCATAATAAATTTCACCTAGATAAAGATAAAAAAAATGTGCGAAGCGTGGTTCAAACACTAGTAAAAATAAAAATAAAGTTTTTTTGGTTCAAATTGTAAAATATAATATATTAAAAAAACTAAACACTATATTTGAAATAAAAAATAATATAAATATTTTAGAGAATAATTAGAATCTTCAATATTTCTAAAAAAGTATATATATCAGTAGACTAATAATGTATAGTTAAATTAGCATAAATTGTAACAAACAAAAAATATTTGGTCACTTGTTTATTTAAAGGAAGAAATAAGGAGTTCAAAATGTGAAATAAATGTGTGAAAAGAAAAGATTCAGATCTACTAATGAATAGAAAAAAGAAGAAAATATGTGAGAAAAATATTTAGATAAAGATTTATAGACAACTATTGTAAAAAGAAGAAAAGAAAAAGACAAAAGAAGAACTGATGAGAGAATAATGTGTTATACTTTATAAATCAAAAACATAAAATTATTTAATAAGCTCACTAAATCTAATTACGAAATAAGTATATAAACTAGGTGACTGGCCCGCACCCTATGCGGACATAAAAATATAGTGTGATATCGGTTGAGTTGGAATTTGATAGAAGTGTTCACTGATCTCCGTGTAATATGGAGGCAAAAAGTGGATATTGACATATCGTGCATCTTCAATGTGGAAGAAAGTGGGACAAGTGAGAATTTCAATGCTGAGATAGGGTCTGCGCAAATTTTAGGAATGAAGTATCGTAGAGATAAAGAACAAGTTGCATAGCTCTTCTTCTGGAAGCAGCATGTGCATGCATAAAATATTCAAAATATGGCAAAATTAATACTGTTCAGTTTTAGAAGTTACATATTTTATAGTATCACTAAGTGAAGTTGTGTTGTCTGAATGATGTAATTGTATATTTTAGAGGAAATATTATATTTTTATTTTTATATTTTGTGTAAAACAGTGACATTAAAAAATATGGGGAAATTGCTAGAAATAACACTTTCAAGATACCACTTTTCAACTTTACATTAACCAACTTTACCATAAAAATTTTAATAGGCAAAATACTATTATACCCTTAACTAATTAAACTTAACAATTTTAATAAGGTTTTCATAGATTAGGGTTTAGAGTTTGGAATTTAGGGTTTAGGGTTAAGTATTTATGATATATGGTTAATAATTTAGGGTTTAGAGTTTAGGGTTTAGGATTTCAAATTTAGGGTTTAGGGTATAGAATTTAGGGTTTATAATTTTGGGGTTTAAGGTTTAGGGTTTAGGGATTAGAATTTAGGGTTTAGTGTTTAGAATTTAGGGTATAAGATTTTGAATTTAGGGTTTAGGGCATAGAATTTATGGTTTAGAGTTTAGAATTTAGGGTTAAGATTTTGAATTTAGGGTTTAGGGTTTAGAATTTAGGGTTTAGGGTTTAGAATTTAGGGTTAGGGTTTAGGGTTTACGGTATAGAATTTAGGGTTTAGTGTTTATAATTTTAGGGTTAGGGTTTAGGGTTTAGGATTTAGGTTTCAGGGTATAGAATATAAGCGTTTAGGGTTTAGGATTTAGAATTTAGGCTTTAGGGTTTAGAGTTTAGGGTTTAGGATTTAGAATTTAGGCTTTAGGGTTTAGGGTTTAGGGTTTAGGGTTTAGGGTTTAGAGTTTCGGGTTTAGAATTGATATTTTAGGGCTTAGGGTTGATTTTTAGGGTTTAGGGTTAGGGTTTCGGTTTAGAGATTGAATTTCGAAATAGTATAATTCGAAAATAATAAAAAAGTATTTTTTGTTTTTTTGTGTTTTTAATTTATTCAATTATTTATTTTATATAAATATATATATATATATATATATATATATATATATATATATATATATATATATATATATATATATATATATATATATATATATATATATATATATAAAAGGGTATAAGAGTCGTTTATTCTTTAATGAAAAGTGTATTTTTGAAAATGTTCATTTGCTTATGGTAAACATGAAAAGTGGTATCACCAAAGTGGTATAAGTGAAATTGTCCCAAAAATTTGATAAAAATTGAAATATAATAATCAAACGCTGAAAAATAAGAAGTACATTTCGCAAGAAAAAAAATCCATAAGAAGTACATATGATCCATAAGTAAAATCAAATAATAAGTACAATTTGCAAGAAAACAAATCCCAACGAAACCTGCAAAAAGTTTTTTAATTTTGTTAGCAAGTGTACGATATCAAATAGTTTTAATAAATTTCTGAATTTTATTTAGATGAAAATAATATTAAATTTACATACCATTATTGAAACAGACTGAAAACTGGTTTGTAGTCAACTACAACTGGTATTTCATCTGTGTTATTTATCTATTAATAAAAGAAAACAAAAAACTTTAAAAACTTTCTTTTTTTTTCAAATTTTAATCAAACAAAAATAGACTAAAATTGCGTACCGTTCAGTGTCAAATATTCTGAAAAAACTTGTTTGTAGACAACATTATCTGCGGCTTCCCTTGTTTATTCGTTATTAGGATTTTTAATCCAGTTATGGACTTTACCCTCGAAAATTCAACGTATAATTGGCCATGAGAGAACACTGGTCTAGGTACAAACAAACCAACATTTTGCAGCGTTCGACCTTGAATTTTATTGATAGTCGTTGCAAAATCCAACATAACTGGGAAACTGTCTTCGACGCATCCTAAAGGGAAACTTTGTGCCAAGTGTTGTGACAAACATTCTCGGGATCCAAACTGACTCTCTGGCAATATTGTTGCCTGTTATAATTCTACATTGTATCACATGGGGCAGTAACTTAGTAACAATTAGCCTAGTACCATTACATAAGACATTTGTAACATCCATGTTCCGAAGACACATGATGGGAGCACCAACTTGAGCTTTAAACAATGTCTAGGCAATCCAGTGACTTTAACATTGTTTACAAACTCCATAGGATATACCACATTTTCTTCAATGTCAACATCAGATGGAATAATGCTGCCAGAGATAAGGTAAACATTCTCTTCACCTGAAAGCATTATATGTAAACTTTTTATTTACATACATGTAAATAGTTAGTTTAACATAAGAGTTAAAGATAAAAAATGTTACCTGGCAACTAAGAAAGCATGTAATCATTTATCTTGTCCACTTCATCATTTTTGGGAGTCAGGATGGCTCGATGTCTATATAAATCCTTATCCGTTGATGTCCGAAAAAAGATTGTGCATATACCTCTTTTGCTATAGTTTAAATAGGATCTCCTCCACTATTTGTTATCAGCAAATCCGAAGGGATGTCAATCTCAACTAGGCCGTCATTAGACAAATTTATTTTTCCGTCTCCAATATCTAAAATCTATTTTGAGAAAGATTCAAGCTCTTTTGCTGCATCATCAGTAAGATCAACAAGCAATCTCATGTTTTTTTTAGCTTCAAAATTGCGCAGTGCTCCCAAAGATATGATGAATTCAGAGTAGCCAAAACAGTCTTTGCTCTACCTCCTCCAGGTATAACCGGTAAAATCTGTCTCAGTCACCACCAAAAACAACAACTTTACCCCCAAAAGGCTTGTCTTTAGAAGATCTAATAATATCACGCATACTGCGATCAAAAGTCTCGAAACAGTGTCTGCTCATCATAGGCGCCTCATCCCATACAATTAGTTTTGCAGCTTTAACCAGTTCTGCACGATCTGATCATGGATTCATTTTCTTGCAAGTACTGAATTCGTCTGCGTCTATCGGAATACCAAATCTGAAATGTGCGGTTTTACCTCCTTCCAACAACAATGCAGAGATTCCACTGGATGCAGTATTTAGGACAATCAGACCTCTAGAGTGGATGGCTGATGAGAGTGCTCTGTATACAAGGGTTTTGTTTGTGCCTCCATAGCCATAAATAAAGAACACGCCACCACTTTCATTTAAAACTGCATCCAAAATCTGGTTGTATACTCCTCTTTGCTCATCTGTTATCATCCCCGTAAGTCTTTCATTTTCCTTTAGCTGATCTTCCACAACATATTTACGCTCATCATCTATAAGGCGATTTCCGTTGTAAGAGCCAAAAGCTTCTGGCTTTGGCATGAAGGTCCATTTTTTGAGGCTACGACCATTGCTGAGCAATTGATTTTCAATCTTGGTAAGAGCAATATATTTTATCTGCTCTATGGCCAAGTTCATATCTGCAAGTTTGATGATTTTATTTAATAGATAAATTACCTTATATATAAAAGAATCAATAAAAATTGTTTTACCAAGTCGTTCCCGTTTCTCTCCGCTTGTTGTAAAGAATATCTTCTGTAAGATACTCCCAAGTAGCTTCCCACACAACATGAGGCTGGGATAAGCAGCTGGATACAAACATCGATCCTCGCAAAAAGATCTCGAGTATACATACTAGAACTAAAAAAACAGTCATCTTTGATAGCTGCTATGTATTCATTGTCATCATCCATCCACCCTAACGCATAGCAAGATTCATTGTATGTATCATACAAAACATCATCAGCTGTTCTTATATCCTCATATGATGTCGGCCTTCTTACCCAATTTAGCAATACTCTTAAGAAATATAGCTGATCACCTGTGAGGAATATGCGCAATCCTCACTATAGCAAATCCTTTTTGCCGTGGTACCATTCTCTCGTACTTGATTTCCAAATATATTTGGTTGGAAATTCGGCATGGTATTTTTTGTTTGCTTTGAACAGGCTAGAAACATGGATTGGTTGACAGTCTTCTTGTTGAGAATACTTTCAATATGTTCATTTTCATTGTAATACACCGTCTCCTGATCCGGAAGATGAACTCTAAGTTTCTCAACAGAGGTAGTACGGTAATGTGTAGGAAATGCAAGAATCCGCCAGGATGACTCGCTTGTAGTAATATTCTAATTAAGAAATACGAAAAAATAAATTAGTAGAGATGAACCTAAACCTAAAAATACGAAATACACATTTGAAGAATTTAAATTTAATAATCGTAGGACTTCAAAAATTTATAAAATTTTGAGAGTTATTAATTTAAAGAGAAGTTCCTATTCTGGATTTATATTTAAAAAAAAATATTTGTAGTGTAAAAAACTTAGAGAAAATTTAATTTATGTACTATATATTTTGGGTAAAGTTTATAGAGATACATTATGTCTAGTATTAATATATTATTGACTTATTTATGTGCGATGATTAGATATTGTAGATTACAAATTTAATTTCATATATAGTTGGATATATTATAAATAAAATTAGAGATGAAATTTATGTTAAAGAAAGATAAAAAATAAATTTTTTGTATGTTTATATAAAATCATAAATTAATATGATATTATTAACTTATGATTTTAGTTGGACCATATATTTACCAAAGAGTTTTTAAAATATTATTATCTTATTGTTTTATCTTTATTTTGTAAAATAGACTTTATTAATATACATAGTATTAATTTATAGAGTTTATATTGAAAATTAGTTGATTTAATATAAAAGGTATTAATTCATAGAATATATAATCTGTAGACACTAAAAATGAATTGCTTTAAATATAAAAACCTGCAGTCGTAATATCTTTTGATTTCGTCGATGACGCCATCTTCATCTTCTTTACCCACTGCAGCTGAAGGGTAATCAGGTCCCTTATGGATATACTTGAAAATATACTTCACAGCCCGTGTTTGTACTCACCATTCAACATTCATATGCGCGCGATATCGAAGCATGAGCTCTTTGTTTTAATGCTACAACATTTCCATTGTCTAATCTGATTCAATTTTTTTCCAATAATCGTACCATCAAGCCGACGCATGTGAGCTAAAAATCCATTTGCGTCAATCTCTATCTTGATGTTGAGAGGTTTTGGAAACATCTTAGAACATTTACCATTAACCATACATACATTATCCTTCTTTGCCACGCCACAAGGTCCATACATCATATAGTCCCCAATAATTTCATATAGTTCTGGATGTACTGTCTTGTCTAGTATTTCAGTGGAAATAATCTTATCTATATCATCGGCTGTTGTAAATTTAGATTCCTTTTCCATGAAGAGTAGAATATGAGCGTGTGGCATTCCTCTTCTCTGAAACTCAATCGTGTACATTACTGAAAAATGAGAAAGGATCATGAACATTAATGTATATAAACATAAAGAATATCTTAAATAGTTGTTTGGAGAAAAAAAAATTAATATAAGCAATATGAAGAAAAAGTGCAAGCAAATTTACCTGTAGCAGTTGGCCCAAAGAAGGAGCTGTTCTTTTTTTTCAGCTCACATATTAGATTATCTAGTTTCATCTTGAAAACTCTACACAAAATATCTGGTCTATCTTCGCTGGTCAGCTTATATTTTTGCAGATAACTAGTAACTTCAAGCCATTTTGATTGCAAGTAAAAGTGATGAAAAGATCTGAAAATCCAAAGTACTTGCACAGAGCCATGGCATCATAATAGTGCTGCTTCATATACCTTTTTCCTCAGTGAAAGTTCCTGGGATGAAAATTCGTCTCCCTTGCTCAGCCATCTTAGCTACACCTCTCGCAGCTGCTTTTTGGATTGCATCGTAACTATCTGACAGGAGCTTTTCCTGATTCAGCGATAAGTAACACAGTCTACTCGATTCTATCATTGTGTAGGCGTCCACAAGGAACTGATGAAACAATCTGTCAGATCTTGTAATTGTAGGTGCTTCCCCCTTCCTCAGTAAAAAACGAAATGCACACGCATTGTTACTGAATTGCGTGTTCTCCCAGTGGTGTCTTCAAAACAAATAGGAATGTTTAATCGAAACCCATCCTCTCCATATGGAAATAACAGTGGATACTGCAGAGGAAAATACGCCGGATGTAATTCACTTATCCTTTGCAACTTTCCACTTGTAAGGACAATATCTCGTGTCTCCATGTTTAAAACAAAATCTCCAGGATCAAAGCAGCCATTTCATTTGCAGTCGGAAGATTATGGGTCCTTCCATCAGATTGTCGACCTTCAATCAACCTCATCCTGTAACCTGTTGATCCTTTTATGTCGAATCTGTCTCTTGCAGACCTAAACGCCTTAACAGGAGGATTACACTGATCTAACATATTCTTGAGAATAAGAACTACTGTTTCTGTTAGTTTCTTAGAACCGACTCTTCAGATCTGTAAAGTATGTAAAAGAATGTAACTTAAGAAACTTATATCTTTATATGAAATGTGTATAATATAAACATAGTAAGTTTAAAAAGTCAAGAAAATTACCTGCCATAAGCGTCAAGCCTATTTTTGATCTCATTTAGAGTATCAATGATATACAGCTGGGAACATTTTGGAGCTTGTCCAGGCTCGGGGACTATATCACCAATACGTTGGTAGTTCTCACAAGACATTCAGAAAAAAAATTGTCCACGACTACTGTTAATATAATGATCTATCTCCTCCCCCCCCAAGAGATGTGAAAGAGAACATCATATTCTAAGCTCGTATGAATTCTCGAAAATGTTTTCTTATCTCATCTCCTTTGCATAACAAAACCATCAACTCAATTAGAGGATTTTCAAGACAAGGAAGCAAAACCTTACGACCTTTACAACACATTGTGAAGACATGATTGGAATTACGACGATGTTTTCCAATCCTTTCACCATACCACATATAGGCTGAACAATGCATACAATTCCAAAGGGATATCCATTGTCATAATAACCTGTGTAAGAAATATATTCATAAAAACCAAACTAGTTTGTTTTTATTGATTTATTAGTAACATGAATTTTATTATTTTCAGGTCATTACCGTTGATTTGTATCCCGATGATAATGGCCGCAGAAACTGTATGATTACTTCGTTGTGGGATATGTTGTGGTGATGGGTTTCTCAAAGACTCTCCATCTGGATAGGTAGTGTAACTGTGATTGTTTTCATCTTCATTTTAATTTTCAGAATCATTGTCTATTTCATATCGATTATTATAAGCTGCATGAAAAAGTGTATGACATAGTCAAGACATATAATCCATTCATATAATTTAGTGTTTATGTATAGATCAAAAAGTATTTTTACCTTCAGGATGGTCCTCAACTATTAACCTTGGTGGAACAAATTAATTTGTTTTGTTTTTCTCGAATGGACTTTGAAAAGCTGAAACACCGTAATTGTAACATATAAACAAACGTCTAGTGCAGACGAAAGAATTTTTAATAGATATACATTCACACACAGAAATTCTTGATATAGGAATTCCATCAGTATTTATAAAGCAGTCATCATATTACAACAATCATATTAGGAAATAAAAATTTACCTTCTGGATTTTCATCTGGTACAAACACTGATGGAAAGTTGGACATGATTTTCCTGTCATTTCGGGACCTTGCCTTTCTGTTAATATTTTTTTAATTTTCTTCGCACTCGCACTTTTAAAATAGTAGCATAGAATACCAAAATCTAAGCATTATTTATAAGTCGTTGTTACTTTCTTTCGTCGTGTCTTTGAATTCACTGATGGAGGTGATCGAAGGGTGTTTTCTTTCCTCAACGAAATGCTGGTACTCCTGGAAATAGATTCTTGATTACCAATTGTACCTAAAAACCTGACATATTTATATACAATACTTGTGCTTACATAGAAATTTAATTACTAATATCTTTTACTATTTGCTTATGATCATACTAAAAAGTTGTACTTATTTAATATGCAATTGTTTTTTGTAGATAGCTTTTAAAGTTAAGTTTGATATAAGAATAAATATTAGTTACCTGTGAGATTACTCGCTGGGTGCATGTTGGTTCCAGAACCACTCAAATTTTCACGAGAAGGTGAACTCTGCGTTGAAGTATAGGGGCCTGCAGACATAAGTAGAATAAACAAATAAATAAGTAAGCTAATTTGAAAAAAATCTTCTGCAACTAATTCTTTAAAATCATTGTAATTGTGAATATAAAAGAAACTGTTTCTAGTAAAAGACAATAATTATTACTCGAAGTTGGTACAACTGATGCCTTTGTTGGCTTGAAAATCCTTGTAACTGTGGATATACATGAAGAATGGTCAGTAATGTTTTTTGGCAACAGATTAATAAGAATCAACAACTTAATACTATTCAAGGTAGGAGACTAACCTCTATTTGAGGTAGTAAGGCCTAGAGTTCTTTTGATATTCAATATTTCCTTTCTCGCAACTCTCACTCGATGTGTTTGTCCATGGGTTAAACTTTGGAAAACATAACTTCATAGGACAGTAAGTTGAGATGAATTTCAAAATATGTTTGACGGGTTAGACTCTGATGGCCGTGGAATAATGGGTTGAAATACTTGATTCGTAATATTCTGAAAGTGCAGCCGAAAAGGATAGATACTTGGTGAAGGTGAAACTTTTGTGCTAGATGAGTTTTGTGTTATATTCCTCACAATAGTGTTCTCAATGTCTGCGGTATCTACGTTTACATAATAATACAAAGATTTTAACCAATCTCGGTTGAAATCACATATATAATATCAGAACAAAAGTTATTAAACAAAAGCGGTTGAAGCTCTTATTTCTTTGATTTCAGTTCTCTTATTATTATTATTATTATTATTATTATTATTATTATTATTATTATTATTATTATATTATTATTATTATTATTATTATTATTATTATTATTATTATTATTATTATTATTATTATCATTATTATTATTATTATTATTATTATTATTATTATTTCATGGATTTGGTAAAACTTGCCCTGTTTTCAGTAGAACAAAAAACACTTCAGTTCTTTGTTCTGATTAGAACGAATCCGCAACAACTTGCAATTACTTATTTATTTTCAGTAGAACATACCCTGTTTATATTTCCTCCGTGATTTATTCCAAGTGTCTGTAAACACTGGATTACTTCTTTTCATGCTTCCCACTCAAAATAGAAAACTGCGTTTTCAGTAAGAGCAAAACACGGTTAAGCTATAGATTGAATCGTATGCAGTTAGAAAAAAGGATTGAATAAACTAATATAGTTGAAGCCTACCTCTTTGCCAAAATATAATATAAAGAAAATGTATGCATACAAAGCTTTATTTGTTATAGCATATATCCATGAACATTGCGTTATATCATCTTCAAAATATACATACGATCCTCGAAAATATATATATTTTTTCCTAATCAAATTCTTACCTTATTTTACTATCAATTGCTTGCACAAGTAAATATGATATTTACTGGAAAAACACTTTTTGAAAATATAGATCTTACTATCTTCTTTTACATTGTTTCATGATTTATACTGAATTTTTAGGAAGTTTAAAATAAATAAAGTTAACCTTATTTTATCACCTTGCATATAGGAGATAATATCACTCGCCATGTGTTGGGGTCAAAATCGGTACGACGGAATCAATAGCCAAAATTCCCCCGCAAAAAGACAAAATAAACCATTTTATAAAACATGAAGAATCATTTTATAAAACTCGAAGAATCGTTTTATAAAACTCGAAGAATCGTTCTATAAAACTCGAAGAATCGTTTTATAAAACTGGAGAAATCTTTTTATAAAACTCGAGGAGTTGTTTTATAAAACTCAAAGACTCGTTTTATAAAACTCGAAGAATCGTTTTATAAAACTCGAGAAATCGTTTTATAAATCCAAAAGAGATTTCCGAACAAAGGAAATCCGCAGAAAACTCGGAAGATCGTTATCTCGGGGAAACGGAACAAACATCGATTACACGATCGTCCGAGTTAAGCACAAAACCGCGAAAAACCAAAAGAGCCGTAAAACGCGAGCTACTCACGTCACGACTAGCCCAACGGCGAGCTAGAAGATTCCCGGGCAATTCGCCAAACGGTGAGCTGAACCGGTCCGATTCGACTCACCGTACATCGAACCGACCGTCCCGAGCCTTGATCTCCTGTATCCCCGATTCAAGGCTTACGTCCTTCGACACGATCGTGTTCCGAACCACGGTCGAAATGTCTCCTGTTCCGTCTCGATCCGTCCTATCATTCGTGTTTTACGATAAAAACCATAAAACTTTGTTTTCTCGAAAAAGACTCAAGGAAATCATATAAAACGGCAATGGTTAAACGAAACACCGAACATTGCCTAAACTATAAGATTTATTCGAGATTTTTCGTAAAAAACGCGTTTTTAATAAAAAGCGTCGAGTGAATCGTAAAAACGGTAACGACTAACCAAGGAACAACCGTAGCTAAACTTTACGATTAACCCGGGGAATTTACTAAAAATGGCATCAGATCAGGAATTGATCTCGTATAAAGTCGTAAAACGGATTTATCGCAAAGCGGCCCGGAAGGTCCTAAAACGCGATAAGAGCCTATCTCGCGATCTTAACGAAATCTAACCCGAAGATACGATAACGTTTTGATGGTTTACTCGCAGAAGGAAGATAAATGTCAGGTTTGAAGATAAATGGCAAGTTTGAAAATAAATAGAAGATTTCCGCAGAAAAAAGGAAGGATCGAGATAAATGAAAGATTCCCGATAAATTCGAATTCAGGCGAAATGGAAAGATTAAAACCGCCTAGGAGGGAGTATATAAGCAAGAGGCATGGGGAAGAAGCAGACACACGATTTTCAGAGCTTTCACCACCAAATTTAGCATTTAGGAACTTTTTCTGTTTTTGTTATCGAGCTGCGTCTCAACTAGGGTTTTCGGGTCTTAGACTTCTAGAGTTAGGAATTTCGCCGACGGTTCACGCAGCTAAGGCCACTCTCGTTGTAACCGTTCTTATGCAGATTCAGAATAAAAACCTTCTTGCTCTCAATCTCGTTCATTCTCACTTTAATTTTAAGTTCATCGTTTTCTTAATTATCGTTGTGCGGTTCTGCAGATAGACGGGTCCTCTGGAAACTTAGGGTTTACTCAAAGTTTCCTTATTTACGATTAATTGACAGTAGGTGAATTTTGGTTCCCACAGTTTGGTGCTAGAAGGAGGGGGAGGGTCGGATCTGTCTTACACCAAAGCCACAACATGTCCAACAAACTCGCAACGAACGCGACAACGTTGATAAAACACCACCACCACGAGATATCCAGCGTCAAGGATCTCATCCGCGATCCAGACCGCCTCCCCAAAAACGACAGGAACTCGCGAGCGGAAACTCCGCCTCAGGGGAACCAGTCGGGCGAAAAACATGGACGAAGGCAAGACGAGAAGGATAACGACATTAACCGCCGAAAAATCAACATGATTATCGGTGAATCGCAATATTACAACGACACCGTCTCGTCTATCAAATCCTACCAACGCAAAGCCGAAACCGGCTCGAGTTGGAAGGTGCTGTCGGATGACACTCCAAAAGGGGTAATCTCATTCGACGATGCTGAAACCGGCGGAATCGACCAACCTCATGCCGATCCCCTTGTCATCGACTTAGTGATAAGTGATTTAAAAGTCGCTCGAATCCTGGTCGATACCGGAAGTACCGTCAACGTGATCTTTCGCAACACGTTAGCACATATGGGAATAGAACTCTCGGAAGTCGAACCGATTCCAAAATCGTTGACCATATTTTCCGGCGAGACATCGATGACCTTGGGATCAATCTGGCTACCGGTGGCAGCCAAAGAAGTGACGAAAATCGTCAACTTCGCGGTAGTCGATTTCCCGGCCATCTACAATGTGATCATGGGCACGCCTTGGATAAATTCCATGAAGGCGGTTTTATCGACGTATCACTTAGGCATAAAATTCCCGACTCTTACGGGAATCGCAGAAATTTGGGGATGCCAAAGACAATCACGATCCTGCTTCCTGGCCGAACACAAGCTGAGGCAATTGGTGGTCGCAATCGTGAAACCAAAACGGGCAAAGGTCACGCTACCGCCCGCGGAAGACGACCGAAAGCAAGCAACGGTCGAGAAACAGCAAGTTTCCGCACCCATCGCTTCTACCCAGCCGGAGGAGAAAAGCCCGGACAAAGACATCGATCCAGCAACTGAAGTGATCGAAAAGTCTGTGACAGCCGAGTAAGCATACTCGCACAAACAATCAGAACTACGAGATGGCTTGATTTCCGAAAGGAATACGTAGGCAGCTCACCTAAAGACAAGTTCAGCTATCCCCCCTTCCAAAACGAGGGGGGGGGGGGGAGTGGGTGCGTAAACGAGTATTCGTATACTCCCAAATTTTTAGAACTTTCGCTTTGTAATCGAAAAATATTCGAAACTTTTTTAATAAAGACAAAGTTAGAACATTATAAAATCTCCACTACTATCGAAAACACAAATAAACAAATTCCAAACATCCGGAAATCACTTCCGCAGTAACAACTACTCACTACAAGAAATATGGGTTTTATTAGCGGACGTTAAATGCTATGAGATCGCTACCATAGCGCTCCTTAAAACGCTCTGAGATCGCCCGTCATAATAGGTCCGACACTTTCGATAGCGGAACAGTCGTATGCTATATTAAAATAAACAACAATAGCGGTGTTGTCTATGCAATTGTTAATACTTATAATAAGACTGTAAAACCGTTATTAAAACTAATTATTT
>CAKOAT010277266.1:26153-50717 GCA_932364175.1 Eruca vesicaria subsp. sativa | reverse complement strand
GAAGTGCTAGTCTTGTTGGTAAAGAATCTCCCATCATTGTCTCTGCCCTGCGAAAACAAGAGGAAAAAAAATTTCAAAATAATTCCGGAAGCCTTTCCTGAAACTGTACAAATGATTCACGAAAACTTCATAAACACTAGAGAGTTTCACAATCACAAGAAACAAGAGATATCAACATGCTTAACTAGAACAAGACATTATATAAAAAAATTTCAAAATTTCAAACTATTCTGGAAGGCTTTCCTGAAACTTTACAAATGAAAAACACATTCAATGTAAAAATGAAAACACATTCAACACATTCCTGAAACTATTCTGGAAGGTTTTCCTGAAACTGTTCAATTGAAAACACATTCATTTGCTAAACACATTAAGTAGATTTGAGCTTCATAAGATTTAAAAAATAAAATGTTGACAAAGCATTTATAAGAGAGTAAAAAACACAAGATTTGCCAATAGTCGACAGAGTCAAGACCAAAACGAATTGGAAACAAAAAAAGTTTTGAGAACTGGGAAGAACTAAGTAACTCAATCAAACAAAGAGTACCTGTGGAACTCTTTCATCTCTCTTTACCTTTTGATTCCAAATCACGCNAGAGTAAAAAACACAAGATTTGCCAATAGTCGACAGAGTCAAGACCAAAACGAATTGGAAACAAAAAAAGTTTTGAGAACTGGGAAGAACTAAGTAACTCAATCAAACAAAGAGTACCTGTGGAACTCTTTCATCTCTCTTTACCTTTTGATTCCAAATCACGCAAGCAACAAAACAAAGTAGCTAGCTTTCAACAAAATAAATGCAAAAGAGCCTTTTTTTAGGAGTCTAACGAGTGAACACAATACACTCATGATTATCCAAAACAAGAAAAAGCTATAACTTTTGTGTATTCTTAACTAGGAAAAATCATAACTTTTAGAGGAACAAGAGAACTAAAGCACCATCACACACTAAAATAAAAAGAGGCGAACAACAAATCAAAATCCTTAAAAATTGTACCGAAATAGCCTAAGAAGAAAAATCGTGTACCGAAATTGCGTCGTCGAACCTTCCTTGGCTTCGTCGGAGATGATAGAGCGAGATTGGAGCCGACGGAAGAGCGAGATTGGAGCCGACGGAAGAGCGAGATTGGAGGCGACGGAAGAGAATCGGATCCGTCGTCTGAGATTCTCGTCGAAGAGAAGAGAAAGCCCTAAGAAATTTTTTTTTTTTTTTTTGAAGCTTTTTTTGTTAAACACAAAACAAGGACAGTGTGGACATTTCTCTCTTTAATGAAGGTTATATTTGTGACTTTTCCCTTTTGAGGCTCTTTTTGTGATAAAAACTTGAAATGGGCTATTTTGGTCAATTGCCCTTTCCATATTGTATAATCCCTTTTTATGTTAAGATTCCATATAACTTATTAAAAATTGGTAATAAAATTTAACATTTATACCAAAAAAAAAAAAAAAAAAAAAAAAAAGCGTTTCTCTTTTGTGGCAAGTGGTTGTTCCAACGTTGTTGTATCCTCTAGGTTGTTGCTCTTTAGTAGGCCTTGCTTAGCTTAGACTGAGTCTTAGGATAGTCTGTGTTTACTTCATTTATGCATCTTCTGTTTCTTTGTCATCTTTGTATTTCTGTTAAAAAAGAAAATTGGTAATAAAATTTAACATTTATACCAAAAAAAAAAAAAAAAAAAAAACTTAATCGGTTTAAGTGATTTTTGCGGGATACAAGGGTGAGCTGATATCTTTATTTTTTTATTGCACTTGAGCGAACTTTTCGGATTCATCAGCCTTTTTTTGTACGCCATAATAATTAGATTAGACACAATAAGCATCTTTGAACAAAAAAAAAAAAAAAGACACAATAAGCATCAACATAGGATTGTGATCCGGTTAAGGTCGGTTAAATCAGCATTATAAGCCCATTTAAGGCCCACTGGGATGAGTCGGTCCACAAGTGGGTCGTCAAGCAGAAAAGAAAAAATAAAAGAAAAAGTCGTGCGCGTCTCTCTTTCTTCCTCTCTAAAAATTCCTTTGGCTGTGAGGCGGTCTCTCTCACTTGCACTCTCTCCCTATATACACACATCTCCTTCCTTTGCCATTTTCTTCTCCAGTCTCTCTCTCCCTGAGAAATCGAGCGACTTATTGGTTCCCCCAGGAGGTTCTTCTTTCCGTTATTATTCCGTCAGGTACCAATTCTTTGATTGCGATTTGTTTCTTTTTTTTTCCCTTCTTTGATGCATCAAATAGCGCTCTGGATTTCCGAAAATTTCTTAGATATATGATTAAGGAGGGGCACTTTTTAAGATCCCGAAGAACGAACGAACAATAATAGCGATCATTCGTAAAGAAGATAATGAACGAGCAATAATTTTCAATTTTTTTTTTTTGTTTTTTTTGCATTTTGTTTCTATATTAGCTTAGTAATTTTCGGATAGTTGTAAAGATTGATTTTGTATTTCGTGTTTGGTGAATTATCTGTGTGTAACTGCAAAGATATTGAAAGTATTTCTCATATGTTTTCTTTGTGAACGCACAGTGACAACAACGGGTGCAGGATCTTGTTCTGTATTTGTGGAGTTAGAGAAGAACATGAGCTCTCAAGTCAGGAGAGATAGGCGTCATCAGAGTTCTCAGCAAACTTGGGTTCCTAGAGGAGGTGCTTCTACCTCCGTGGCGGTTGTTAATGAGCCTTCCCTTCCTCCTGCTAATACATCCAGAGTTCCAGCAAGCCTTGATCCTGCTGCTGCATCACGTTCTGTTAATCTACAAAGGCAGCATAACGGTTCTGTTCGTCCGCCTTATAACCAGAATCAAAGGAGTAATGTTACTGCTCCAACTCCACCCAATCGACAGAGAAGAAATAATAATAATGCTCCAGGTCCGGGAGCTCCGCCTGATAATCGTCAACGAGTTGGGTCTAGGACCAGGCCTGTGTATCAAGGGAAAAGGGTAGCTAAGGAGGAGAGCGTTGCGTTGGTAGACCCGAACTTGCCTCAGCTTGTTCAAGAGATACAAGAGAAGCTGGTGAAGAGTTCTATTGAGTGTATGATTTGTTATGACAAGGTTGGTCGGTCTGCTAATATATGGTCTTGCTCCAGCTGTTACTCTATCTTTCACATGCATTGTATCAAGAAGTGGGCTCGTGCACCTACTTCTATTGATTTGTTGGCTGAGAAGAACCAAGGTGATAATTGGAGGTGTCCTGGTTGCCAATCTGTGCAGTTGACATCGTCAAGAGAGATATGTTATCGGTGCTTTTGTGGGAAGAGGAAAGATCCACCTTCTGATCCGTATCTGACTCCACATTCTTGCGGGGAGCCATGTGGGAAGCCGCTGGAGAAAGAGTTTGCAGCAGCAGCGGAGGGGACCAATGAGGATCTTTGTCCTCATGTATGTGTGTTGCAGTGTCATCCTGGTCCGTGTCCTCCTTGTAAGGCGTTTGCTCCACCTCGTAGCTGTCCTTGCGGTAAAAAGACGATTCATACTAGATGCTCTGAGCGGAGATCTCTTCTTGTTTGTGGGCAGCGTTGCGAGAAGCTTCTCAACTGTGGGCGTCATCAGTGTGAAAAGACATGTCATGTTGGCCCTTGTGATCCTTGTCAGGTACTGGTAAATGCCACATGTTTCTGCAAGAAAAAAGTGGAGACTGTCATTTGCGGAGATATGAATGTTAAGGGAGAGTTGAAAGCTGAAGATGGTGTGTATTCGTGCAATTTGAACTGTGGGAAGCCACTTGGATGTGGTAATCATTTCTGTTCCGAGGTTTGCCACCCTGGACCTTGCGGCGACTGTGACTTACTGCCCAGTAGAGTTAAGACGTGCTATTGTGGGAAAACGCGTCTAGAAGAACAAACCAGGCAGAGTTGCTTGGACCCAATTCCTTCTTGTTCAAACATATGCAAGAAGCTTCTTCCTTGTGGGTTACATACTTGCAACGAGGTGTGCCATTCAGGTGATTGCTCTCCTTGTTTAGTACAAGTCAACCAGAAATGCCGGTGTGGATCGACATCTAGGACTGTGGAATGCTACATAACAACTTCTTCAGAGATGGAGAAGTTTGTGTGTTCTAAACCATGTGGGCGTAAGAAGAATTGTGGGAGACATAGATGTAGTGAACGTTGCTGTCCTCTCTTGAACGCGAACAAAAATGATCCAACCGGCGAATGGGACCCACACGTATGCCAATTACCTTGTGGGAAGAAGCTAAGGTGCGGGCAGCATTCCTGTGAATCTTTGTGCCATAGCGGCCATTGTCCTCCTTGCCTCGAGATGATATTCACTGATCTAACATGTGCGTGTGGAAATACTTCGATTCCTCCACCACTACCATGTGGGACGCCTGTTCCTAGCTGCCAGCTTCCGTGCTCCATTCCTCAGCCTTGTGGCCATTCTGCTACACATGGATGCCATTTTGGAGATTGCCCTCCTTGTTCTGCCCCCGTGGAAAAGAAATGCGTTGGTGGTCACGTGGTTCTGAGAAACATTCCTTGTGGCCTGAAAGACATTCGATGTAACAAGATTTGTGGAAAGACGAGGCGTTGTGGCATGCATGCTTGTACCAGAACTTGTCACCCCGAGGCATGTGACACTCACAATGAGTCTGAAGCTGGTCTTCGTGTTACATGTGGACAGACTTGTAGTGCTCCTAGAAGAGAATGCAGGCACACTTGTGCAGCACTCTGCCATCCTTCTCACCCTTGCCCTGACTCAAGATGTGAATTTCCAGTCACAATAACATGTTCGTGTGGTCGCATAACCGCTACAGTCCCTTGCGATGCTGGAGGAGGAAGTGCTAGCAATCTTCGTGTTGATTCTGTGTATGAGGCCTCTGTTTTGCACAAGCTTCCAACCACGCTTCAGCCTGTTGAGTCGAATGGAAACCGAATCCCTCTCGGGCAGCGAAAGCTTTCCTGTGATGATGAGTGTGCTAAGCTGGAACGTAAGCGTGTTCTTCAGGATGCGTTTGATATTACTCCTCCAAATCTGGACTCTTTACATTTCAGCGAGAATTCTGCTATGACAGAGATTATCTCGGACATCTATAGGCGTGATCCCAAGTGGGTACTGGCTGTTGAAGAGCGCTTCAAGTTCCTGGTACTGGGGAAAGCCAGAGGAAGCACAAGTGCCCTCAAGGTACATGTCTTTTGTCCGATGCAAAAGGATAAACGAGATACGGTTCGGCTTCTGGCTGAGAGATGGAAACTTGCGGTTAGCAATGCAGGGTGGGAGCCAAAAAGGTTTACAGTGGTCCACGTAACACAAAAGTCAAAAACGCCAACACGAATCATTGGAGCTAGGAGTGGCGCTGTCTCGCTAGGCGGGCCTCACCCACCGTCCTTTGATCCGCTGGTGGATATGGATCCTAGGCTTGTGGTGTCTTTATTGGATCTCCCAAGAGAGGCCAATATAAGCGCTTTGGTACTGAGATTTGGAGGTGAATGTGAGCTTGTTTGGTTGAATGACAAGAATGCTTTGGCCGTGTTCCACGACCATGCTCGAGCTGCCACTGCCATGAGGAGGCTGGACCACGGTTCTGTATACAATGGAGCCGTGGTTGTCCAGAACAATGCGCAATCTCCATCACTCGGTAATGCATGGGGAAAACTACCTAGCAGCTCATCCTGGGATGTACAGAAAGCAAATCCATGGAAGAAAGCAGTGATTCAGGAGAGTGATGAAAACTGGGGAGCTGAAGATTCCCCCATTGGAGGATCATCTACAGATATTCAAGCCGCTGCGTGGAGATCAGCAACGAGCAACACTCCAGTGGTTACCTCGGTTAACCGTTGGAGTGTACTGGAACCCGAGAAGCCCAACACGTCCACTTTGCAGCCATTGGTTCAGACTGAGGGGAGTAGCAGTTCAAAAGCTGCAGGTAAACAACCTGTGGAAGGCTTAAGTGGCGAAGAAGTGGTGGATGATTGGGAGAAGGTATGTGAATGAGAAAGCAATTGTGACTCTGATTTTTCTATTGCTTAGTATGCGTGTACAATTGCTGTGATGAGCTTTTGCGTCAACGAGGTGCCGTTTTGTTTTGGCATCTATGACGTTTGGTTGGTTTACATATAAACTACAAAACTATCTGAATGTTCAGTTGGCGGTATTGTGAACGGCATCTTCTTTGTTTATTGAAATCAAAGCTTTTTCTAGACAATTATGTATCAAAGAAATGGTGATAAATACTCTATGAGGTAATAACTAGTAATGTTATTCATTCAAACCAGCATACTTCTCGTAGAATCATTTTCTCAGTTGCAACTAGCGTTCATCTTGAAATTTTAAGATAATAAGGTGGTTGTTGTGTATCCAGTATAAGGTGTTGAAATCAGTAGGAATCTGCTTTTCTTTTGTCAAACTTCGCCCACTAACCAAAATAAAGGTGAAGTAGAGTAGAATCTTGAGAAACACCATTGGAAAAACAGGAATCTAAACACAGCAAAGCTCAACTAAGTCCGCAAGCTTTTTTAGTTACATTCTCAAAGATTTTAAGCTGTTTGCAAGTTGAAGCCAAAACACACACATCATCACCATCTTCAGTCGTCATTGTCAGCTTCTCGCTCAACCAGCCGATTAGACGTTGCCTGTAATGTTAAATATTCGAAATGTAACTCCGAACTCACATCCGGATACACACATGCGACGACAGCATCTAATCTGTTTAAAATTCTCAACTTTAGATGACCAATAAGCATTTAGTGAAACTATTTGATCCGTTTGATCCTCATAAAAAGTTCAGATAGAATAAAGAAGAGAAAGGAGAAGAAGAGCCGCACACTTAGAATATTTTCCTTTTTACCTTATGCGGTCCATTTGAGTTTATGCCTTTTACATGGTTGTTATGATCATTCACGTATGCTAAGTTAACAAAAGAAAGTAACGCACTTCTTGACAAGAAAACAGTTGGGACCAACTTAATATGTTCTTCTTCTGTCACAATCTACCTTTCCACATAAAATTTCACTACAGTGAAAAGCAAAAACAAATCTCTATATAAAGCACACAAAGTGTGCTTTCATCAACAAAACAGCAAAGAAGAGAGTAAGAAAGAAATGTCTGCCCAAAAAGCTGTCAAGAGTTCTCACTTCGAGGCAGAATCCAACATGGAACAAGATGTAATATGTCTACTTTTATTTTTGTTTGTTTTTCAGTAAGCTATCTTCTATTTGTTGCAGCTAATAAACCAATCAAACTTGTTAACTAGATCGTTAGAAAAGCATGGGTGTTTAAGCCAAGTGGTCTTAACTTCGTATGGGGTGGTGACTCTCGGTACTGGGTCATCCCTAAAGAAGACAGGTACCTACCTACATTCTTCATCTTACATTCTTAACCAGTTTTAAGTTCTAAATGAACTGTCCTTTGGTCTTTGGTGTGTTTTCAAAGGACGCCTGCTGAACTGAAGATGGTGAGTTGGTTAGAAGTAACCGGTTCCTTTGACAAGGTCGAACCAGGCAAAACGTACCGAATCGGTTTCAAAATCTCCTTCACAGGTGATGCAACAGGATGGGACAAGGCTCCGGTTTTCATGTCAGCCAAAGTTGGGAAGAAAGGCAAGACAATTTGGAAAAGAATCAAGTCAATCAACACCAACTTCGCGAAGCTTAGAGACGGTACAGAACCGGTTACCATACCAGATGAAACTGATGGAAGATTCGAGATCTTTGTCAGTCCCAACGTACCAATAACACAAGAAACCAAGCTTCAGTTTGGTTTGTATGAAGTGTGGACCGGAAAATGGAAGTCAGGTCTGTTGATCTATGACGCTTTTGTTCAAGAAGTGTAACAGAGATTATGAAATCATCACTTCTAAAGATCGAATGTCACAAGAACCTTATCCAATTTTATAATAATATATATGTTCCATCAATAAGAATCAGTTTGTGCACATACACATACACAACAACATTCTCTAACACTATTCTCAGCTCCAACTATAACCAATATAAATGAAAAACGAAGCTGATTAATAATCTTTGTGTAACCTAACCAATAGACTTAAAAATGCTGGCTTAATCCTATGAGAGAAGAACTCCTAACACAGCCACTTATGATGTGCAAATACAAAGCTAGACATAACGTGACTATAACAGAAGACTTAGCACCAACATAACTCTATAACCTCTTCTTGAACCACTTCAAAGCTTTTTCTAAACCCTTGTAGCGTCTTCAACATTACAAACCATGATTGATTTTGCCGTTTCTAGTGTCACGCTCCCCGTTACATCAAACATGATTACTTGGAACAGCCAATGTAGTTTAGATAGCATTACTCTTGAACTCATCATCTTCTTCTTCTTCTATCACGGTCCTTGAAGAAGAAGTAAAGACATCATGAGAGGTCTTAACAAGAGTCTTGAGCGCACCGTTACAAACGGAAACAAGAACGTCTTTGACGCTATCCTGATGTTTGGGATTAGTCAAGCCTTGGAAAATCTGATCATAAGTGTTGATATCAATAGTCTTGTTGAGATAAACAGAGACAGCAATGCTTGTGAATCTCTGAATACAATCAGCTAAAACCTCTCTACATTTCTCATCACAAAGCAAATTCACCCAACGAGGAGAAGAATCACACTCCACACCGTTCTCATTCTCATTAGAGTAATAATAAAGTCCAAGAACAAGATTCTTAGCAAAGCTACCAATCACAATAGACATGAAACCGGATCCAGATTCTGTTAAAGCCTTATCGATCACTCTATCAACAACACTTGGTCCCGAATCGTCAACGTCGTATACACCACGAGAGACACCGATGGTGAGAGCACGAGAGACGTTAGAGAGGGATTTCGTGAACTCGTTGGATTTGGCGATCTTTGAGATCTGTTTCAATGTGTTTGGGATTTGATCGGAATCGGAATCGAGGAATGTTTTGAAGTCACGTGAGACGAGGGATATGGTTTCGGTTGAGTCGGAGATTAATTCGGTTACGGAGAGGAGAGATGTGAGAATGTTCGTGAGGCGTTTTCTCTTGGTGGCGATGGATGGTAGATGGTAGAGCTTGTAGGCTCCGTAACTAGAGACGCTGGAGATCGCTATGAGCATTAGCCATTTTCTTCTTCGTTGAGGTGTAAAGAGATTCTTCTCTCCTAATCGAAGAAGGTCCATTCAAACGGAAACAGGATTTTTTTTGCAATTGAATATCTCACAAAATCCAATTTTGCAGAATTGAAAAGGGAATAAGGGTTTGTAATCCTGATTAGATTGTGTTATTCAGCTCAAGATGAGTTTGATAAAACTAAACCATTGTTTCGGTTCGGTTCAGTTCGGTTTAGATATGTGAGTTTAATTGTGGGCGGAGCTAGGTGATTCTCTGTTGAGGTCCTTTAATTGTGGGCTTTGTAGGAATTATTTTTCATAGGCCTCCGCGCATGCTCTACTCTTATGGCATGAGAGCATCCAAATGTTCACACGTTTTCGAGGTAAAAAATAGTGAATCCGTGTTGCGTGGTGAATTCGGATCGTCACTAGTTTGTCACGTGATTAATCATGATCCGACCATGATTCACTGACTTTTTTTTTTTTGACAAATCAAACGAAAGAATTTTTTTTTAAAAAAGTGAGCTAGGATTTCGCGCCCAGTCAAATCGCTGATGGGCATGCTCTGAACGTAAATTATACACTAAGAAGTTAAATGTCATAGAGCTATATTTACAAAATAACCAATGAATCACTCACTTTCCTAACAATATCACGCGGTAAAGTTTCTGCAATGAGGAAATGAATTTGATACTCTTTTAACATATTCTAGTTGAATCTTTAATATCTGCGTACAGTATATGAAACTTTAGTCAATGTTCTTAAATACAAAAACATGTGAAAAGGCAGCGTAATAGTAAACTATGTTTTTTGGCGAAAGTTTAGTTTCTGTTGAACAAATTTTATGAAGGATAGACTTATATACAGTGGTGATGAATCAATTTTGTTAACGTATATAACAAATCACATGGGACTCATCTTTTTGGAATCTATCTCTTTGTCATCACGAGTTTTTTTTTTTTACTTTTTTGTAACATAATAATCACCAGAAAAGCCTTTAGTTTTTATAAGTAGTATACTGCAGTTTAAGTCAGTATGACAAAATTACATGTGTTGTCAATCGAAATCTTGTTAACTACCGACTTAATTAATCAAATTGTTTCTAGAAGCAATGATAGTTTTGACGTCGGACATGTCTCCACATGTTTGTTCTTATCTAATTTTCGTAAGAGAGTATTTTTCTAATAAGATGTGCCCACATACCTGCCAAAAAGAAAAGTCCAAACCCCATCAAATGTTTCTTTGCCACGCTTCCCACATATTTTGTGCCCGCCCCACGTTTCCGGTTTTTAAAATAACTACTAGTATAGTTGTTAATATATAAATAAGTTTATACTCGATGTTAATAAAAAGTAAACCCGGTTGGTACAAGTTTTGTAGCGTTTTGAAGTCGGCTGTGAAATTGTTAAGTTTTTTTTGCCACATTTTATCTCTTTGCAACTGTAATTCAGTAAGAGAAGTTAGGAAAATGTTAGCCCTTTCTCAAAAAAAAAGTTAGGAAAATGTTACTGGAAACAAAAATCCATTGACTATAATTCATATCTAAAGTGGTAACGTTTATAAGTCTAAAGGAATCTTCTTATTATCTACAGTTTTAGTCTTCACTAGCTATTAATACTTTATTCTATCTTAATATATATAACTTATTAAATAAGAAAAAATAAACAAAATATGCTCGATATAGATAAATCTATTTTCTACGACTTGAAGAAAAATACACAACATTGACTAACCCCGTACATTCAAGCTTTTGACATTCGTATTTTTTTGACATTTAGATTTGAACAAAGAAAAACGCGAAAACAAATTGAAGAGAATCGAAGGCGGCTTTATTACTCCATGTCGCAAGACTTATCCAATTATTAAGTACTTTTAGTTTTAGTCCATATGTATTTTACTTTTTAATGCGAAATGTACATTAATTTCAAAACGTATTCACGTTAACATAATACTAGGATTAGACCCGCGCCTTGCGCGGAATGAGATGATTAAATTTGTTGTATTTTTGAAGATAAGAATACATTATATCTGTTTTATTTGCATATTAGTTTGTTTTGGATTGGTTATTTCGGATTTTAATATCATCCAATTATATATCTATATTATAAATATTGTCCTTTTAGTTAAATTACGATTTTGATTTTATGGTGATAACACAAAGACTAAAATTAATTACGAATTTATTTTTGGAGAGGCCCTCACTATGGTAAGTCTTTAGGTTAAAGAAGATGAGAAATCTAATATAAATAAAATAAACTCACTTCCATTATAATAAAGATGCATAATCTCACTCTTCCAAAAACAAATAATGGTCTAAATATAAATAGGTATTTTATAAAAAAATACAATTAATAATTATATAGAATAATTTCAAAACTTCAGAAATCGATGATTGGAATCTTGCAAAGACATGAATTTCAATATATGAGGAAGAACAAAGTTTTTAGTGTATATACTACACAACTTTATAAAACCAACTAAGTATAATGTGCTTACTGCGATTTGGAAGAACTGAATCTTTTGGATGTCAGTATCAAACAGAATTTCAGAAACACCTTCCATGTTTGTAACATAAGTGAGACCAAAGATAATGAACAAACGCCGGTTGATAAACGTTTTTTAATACGTATAACTTTATTCCGATTGATAAACGTTTTTTCATACGTATAACTTTTGTCTCATATATTTGTTTTTTTTGTCATCCACACGACATGGACACACATAAGATGAAAGTATATTACTGTGAACACCATTAAGAGTATTGAGACAATCTCAAATCTCCTTTTAGTCTCGAGATGGATTGCGAAAAGGCTCATTTCGAGAAGCAAATTCTCGACTTGTATAACGAAATCTCCAATCTCAAGAGCCTTAAACCTTTCACATATATATGTCTACAATTTGTTAAATAGCTCATGTCCACGTCCTTGCCTATGGATACAAATATCGACGTTGAAAACTTGTGCCCAAAAGTCCAAAACATCATAACCAATCTCACCAACCTACGTAGTGAAGATATATAATTTTCAGAGCACCACTACTAAACGGCCTTGGGATCTCTCGAAGACAACATACTTCACCATTTAGATCTACCCTCACTAGACGTTTTTTCATACGTATAACTTTTGGAACATGTATCTGTTTTTTTTTTGTCATCCACACGACATGGACACACGTAAGATGAAAGTATATTACTGTGAACACCATTAAGAGTATTGAGACAATCCCAAATCTTCTTCTAGCCTCGAGATGGGTTGCCAAAAAGCTCATTTCGAGAAGCAAATTTTCGACTTGTATAACGAAATCTCCAATCTCAAGAGCCTTAAACCTTTCACATATATATGTCGAGAATTTGTTCAATAGCTCATGTCCACGTCCTTGCCTATGGATACAAATATCGACGTTAAAAACTTGTGCCCAAAAGTCCAAAACTACAGAACCTATCTCACCAATCTACGTAGTGAAGATATAGAGTTTTCAGAGCACCACTACTATACGGTCTTGGGATCTCTCGAAGACAACATACTTCACCATTTAAATATATCCTCAGTACACTAACTATCTCAAACTTAGCAAGGTCGAGTTCTATCTCTTCACGCTACACACTAGCCATGTCCAAACCAAGATCGCGTTCATGGGCTCCGGTATGTTGCCCTTCACATCCATCATCTTAGATACGTCTCACCTCCCAAATAACGACGTTTCAAAACTTTGACATCGACCCTCAAGCCAATTCACTTGCCTCCGAACTTATCTCACGCGATATTGAACTTTGTAGTTTTAAAGTATCTCGTGTGTTTTATAATTGAAGTAAATAAGGTAATATATTGTGAGATGTAGTAAATAAGGTAATGAATTATGAAAAGGTAGTAAATAAGGTAATAATTTGTGAGAAGGTGATGTGAAAACATTTAATGCAAAATGCTTCTCTTTTAATATATAAGGGATATTCATAACTAATTGTTATCTGTAATCCATATGCTACAAATTACATGTTGAAATTTACAGCAACATTATTAGTGAAAATTGAGAACTACGTCATTATATTTCAATATGTATATCAACAAAAACATGTTAATGGTTACGATCAATGGGACCTTGTGATTACCCTTTCCACACGCTTTCCTCAATCTTTTTTTGTCGACACTCTTTTCACAATTATTTTCCAAGAACCTACTATTAAGAAAATCCTTAAAAGTCACGTTTGATTCTCTCAATTATTTCTTCTTTAACATATCTTTTTAATCATTATTATTATAAAAATCAAATCGCCATTTAAAAACCCTCAAAACCACATCATACTCCAAACCCCAAACCCATCATTTCAAACACACCAAAAAACAAAATACCATTGTCCAAAACAGAGTATGAGAAACGGAGGACAAAACCAAAACAAGTTCTTGAGAATCATCTCAACACCTTTTAGAGTTTTAGGCAAGGCTTACGTGAGAAGCATCACTGGTTGTGCTGCTCGGACTCAGTATCCCTCCTCCTCCTCCGCCTCCACTGCTTTTCCAAGAAGCAAGAGCTCTTCCTCCGCCGCCTTCTCCTCCTCAGCATCTACTCGGAGAACAACTGATTTCGGGATAGATGATGATTACAGCGAGCTAGTGAGAGCAGCGTCGGTTAGGAGTTTAGGACACAAGAACGAGATAGACATGTTGATACAAGAGAAGGTGAAACAAGAGAAGCTTCAACAAGAGATGCAGAAGAAGATGAAGCATGGAGGGTTGCCAAAGAGCTCGAGCGTAGGGATGGCGAGGATAGATGAGGATGAAGAAGGAGAGGAAGGATCTGTGAATCCGAAGACGACTAAGAAAGTCTCTGAGCTTTTGTATCCTCGTAGCAAATCTTATGCTGTTACTGGTAGCCCTAAGTTTTAGTTATTTTTTGTTTGTTTGTTTCTTTTTATTTTAGTAATTTGTGGATTGATTTTTGATATATTTTTAGTTCTATTTTCTGCAACAAAGAAATAATGATAGAAGTCTCGATAAACTACTCTCGATTCAAACCCAGGTTTTGTTGATGTGTGTCGCAAAAAAAAAGAAGTTCAATATGTAAATACGACTTTCACCGCATTTTTTGCATTTTTTCATGTTAAGTTTTGAAGTTCTGAAGTTAGTTTTAGTTTGTATTTTATATTTTTTTGGGGGGGAGGGGGGATGCATTATGTCATTCTAACACGCCTTAATTCAACAGGGTTGTTAATTGTATACTAATTTTCTTACCATAATTATGACTGGTTCACACATTAAAAAAATAAACATTTGGTGAAGAAATGTGTTGAAACATACAGTTCTCATACCTTGACAGTTAACCTCATGAACTGTTTTTATTTATTTATTTATTTCTGGTCTAAACTAATTTGAGCGAATTTAAACCATTGTTTTGCTATGTCTGTCAATTTTTGGGATTTTATCATGTGATTGATAAAGTTTCTTGTTTAATTATTTTCAATATGATGGCCTATTAAAGCAAGGAAAGCGTTGTGTTTGCCACTAATTCACGGAATCGAATTTTGTAAACTTTTCTTTCGTGTTTTGATTATAATCATTATTTTGTCCACGGTCACCACACTGACAACTAAATCTTCTTTGCCTAATCATATATTGTACTATATATTATCACTAGGTTAAGACCCGCGCTTTCGCTCGGGGTAAGATTATTGAATTTATGTAAGGTACATAATTTATATGAAATATATTTTTTGCAAGATAAAATACATAAGAAGTTGAAACTATTTAAAATTTTAAAACATGCATTTCACTAATAGGGAATAACTGGGATTAACTAAATGGAGTACAATTAATCTTGACCCAATTTTACGCAAGTCTCAAACAGGCTTGACATATAGCAAATTCTCAGAAATTTTAGGGTTTGAGCTTGGAATGGTTTCTAGGACACGACATAACAACTGATATAGTAGAAGCAGACACGTAGGATAACTAATGAGGAATATATGAGAACTAATATCTGTATATTTACTTTCAAAATTGAAACATTGCATTATATGGCGAAAATTACCCATCTGAATTGATTTCGTAACACTAATTTATTCTGAACAAATTAAGGTAAATAATTACTTTTCAACTAATGTAATTTATGCTGCACAAATTAAGTGTAAATAATTACTTACATTGACTTGCAAATAGGCAACAACTCATATTTCGCCGTTTGCATTGTTACATGTACGTACTAAGTATGACTCATAGTTATGTTCTTACTGCTAAAAAGATATGTACTACGGAGTATGTATATAAATCGGAAGCCTTTTAAAAAAAATATATAAATTATATATAAAGATACTAATAACATATATATAGCTGAAGAATTCGTCAGTTTAATTTGAAAAATAAATAAATATAAAACGTCACCACAATAATCACTTGATTAGATTGTGAAAATTTAGGTATCACCAATAAGATGTGTACAAAAAGGATCATAGGTTTCTTCATAATATGGTTGTCAATCATATTTTTTTTGAACAAAATGATTGTCAATTATTGAAAAATAAAAAAGTTGTGATATCAATACAAAAAGAAATAAAATGTGATGAGTAAGCCCATGAGTGAAAGTCTTCGTATTATGTTAGGCGAGGCGATATTATAAAATTTGTAATGAATGGTGACGCCAATGGCATATTGTGTAATTTGTCTAATAATTAAAGGGTGTTTTTATTTATGGATTGAGAAAGCATATAGAGCTGACACATCACTAAAATGGCAATAGTGTAAATAAGATACAAAATAAAGGTTATTTTTTTAAATTGCTTCTCCTTTAATAATAAGGGGATAATAGGGCTGCTCACTGCTAAAAATAGGTCTGGGCATAAAATCCGAAACCCGAAATACAAACCAAACTCGAACCGAAAAATCCGACCCGTTATCCGATCCGAAATGTAAAAATACCCGAACGGGTCTTATAGGATGGTATAAAAAAATCCGAACCCGAAGTGTTATTTAACCAAACCTAAACGGGTAACGCGAAATATCCGAAATTAATAATTAATATAAATATTTTAAATATATATATATATATTTTAGATATTCAGTTTAATGTTTATTTTGATATGATACATATAATAAATATTAAAATGTAAATAAATATCTTAAATATATAATTAGTCATAAACAAGTACTTTGTAATTTGTTCATTAAAATAATAAATTTAGTTTATATGTAAGGTAATGCACATTGTTTACAAGTGATGTATGTTTTAATGACTGATTTAGTATTTTTTTTTATCAATTTTATGTATGATTAATTTTATATTCAGTTTCAGTGTTTTTCTTTATGTTTTTGTTTCGAAATTTTGTTTTATACTTCGGGTATATCCGAACCGAACCGAAATAACCCGAATCCAAACGATATATGGTTACTTTACGGGTTTTATGCTGCAATACAAATTTGAACCGAACCCTAGCTAAAAAGTTAGCTACGTTTTTGTCCGAAAATTGATAGATACCAAGTACCCGATCAAAATATCTCACGTCCTTTTTCATTTTTTCCTTAAAAACAAATAAGAGAAACCGACACCTTTTTCCGTGACAAGATGTTGCAACCCTACCTCATTGTGAATGTTGGAATGCCAATAGAAACCCGAGATGCAGAGCATGACACGAAGAGTAGTAGTATACTAATGTTGATTTGATGTAAGAATCCCGTGAAACTGGTTACATCAAAAAAACAAAATCGTAAAAACTCTAGTAATGGTGCTGGGGCCTTCAGGATTGCATTACAATCTATTGAGATTCCCTTTCTCTCTGTGTGTCGGTGTGCATCTATTGAGAGCCAAAACTCTGTATATAACCCCAAAAAAGCCATGTCTTTGTTTTCTCAATCCTACTTGTTGTCAGCAAGAGTGACAAGGTGAACAATGTCTGGAAGTTAAAAGAGAAAACAGAAACAGAACGTGTCTCAGAAACCGAGAAGAAGGAAGAAGAATTAAATCAGAGTGTGGGTTTAGAGCAAGAGAAAATGCCTTGGGCTGAGACAAGCTTCACCAAGAATGACATGGGCCTGCAAAAGACAAACACGAAGCCCACACTGAAGGATAAACAAACAACAGTCACTTTGAGTTCAGAAAGAGAAAGGAAGGAAAAAGACAAAGAGTGGTCCTGCAGTGNGACAAACACGAAGCCCACACTGAAGGATAAACAAACAACAGTCACTTTGAGTTCAGAAAGAGAAAGGAAGGAAAAAGACAAAGAGTGGTCCTGCAGTGTACGGAACAAAGGAGCCAATAGAGTTGAAGAACAGCTTTGGATTACTGGGATTCAACGCAGAGGAGTAAACCAAAGTGACAGCAAGACATTCATCTAGGGTTTTCACTTTTAAGTATAAATATAGCTCTTATATTGTAATGAACTCTTGAGCAAGAAAGATAATGGAAAGTTTCAGTTTATCTCAGATTTATCTCTAAAAACAAAGTTTCTTTCTCTGCTTTTATGGTATCAGAGCCATGGACAACGTCCTGGATCTCTATGCTCAACCAAAGCTTAATATCTCGAACTGTGTCACCATCAAGCTCACCGAACGCAACTACATACAATGGAAACGTCAGTTTGAATCTTTTCTTTCTGGTGTTGGTCTTCTCAGCTTTGTCAATGGTGCTTCTCCTGAGCCACTAGTAACCATACACGTGCCGGACATAGCCGGAGGCTATAGAGATGTACCAAACCCTGACCACCAACAGTGGGTCAGATCTGACCAGATTGTTCAAGCCTGGCTTGTTGGTTCTCTCTCTGAAGACATCTTGAGTGTGGTCCTTGGAGCACAAACGGCTCACGAGGTATGGGTCTCACTTGGGAATCATTTTAATAGAGCTACCTCATCTCGTCTGTTTGAACTGCAACGCCGTTTACAAACTGTCTCCAAAACCAACAAGACTATGAGCGACTACTTAAAGGAAATCAAAGGTCTTTGTGATCAATTGCACTCTGTTGGAAGTCCAGTAACTGAGAAAATGAAGATATTTGCTGCTCTCCAAGGTCTGGGACGAGAGTATGAGCCTATCAAAACAAGCATAGAAGGAGCCATGGATTCTCCTTTGGCTCCATCATATGAAGACAGTGTTCCTCGCCTCACTGGTTTTGAAGACAGACTCAAGTCGTATGAAGGATCTCAGACCTCTGTTTCTCCTCACTTAGCGGTTCATGTGTCTACTAATGACAACTCCTACCCTCAGAACGCAAATTACTCTCAACAGACGCCCCATTTTAATCAGTACAGAGGTCGTGGAGGAAGCAACGGTCGTTATGCTTACAACAGAGGCAGAGGATACTCCACTCGAGGCCGTGGCTTTCACCAACAAGTTCCTCAGTCAAACAACAACTCTCAAGGAGACACGTCCTCAAGACCCACCTGTCAGATTTGTGGTCGTTTTGGACACAACGCCCTCAAATGTTATCGTCGTTTTGATATATCTTATCAAAGTAATGATCTTCCTTCTGCAATGGCTGCGCTTCATGTCACAAATGATCCTCCCTCGGCAGAACAGACCTACAATGGATCTGAGTGGTACCCAGACACTGCTGCTTCTGCTCATGTCACTAACTCTCAGCAAAACCTTCAGTCCGTGCAAGCGTATCATGGAAATGACTCAGTTATGGTGGTTGATGGTAACTTTTTGCCAATAACTCACATGGGTTCTGTACCACTGCAGACAAACCCTGGCTCTACAGGTATTCTTTGTCTAAAAGATGTCTTAGTATGTCCTAATATAGCAAAGTCTTTGCTTTCTGTTTCAAAACTTACGGTTGATTATCCTTGTGAGTTTACATTTGACTGTGATGGTGTGTATGTTAAGGACAAGCTAACCAAGCAAGTCCTAACTCAAGGAAGTAGACACAAGGATCTGTATGTACTAGAAAACTCAGCCTTCACTGCCTTCTACACGGCTCGTCAAGTTGCGGCAAGTGCAGAGGTTTGGCACAGAAGATTGGGTCACCCAAGTGCAGAGATTCTACAAATTCTGTCTAGAAGTCTGTCTATTAGCGTCAATAAAAACTTGTCCAAGATTTGTGACTCTTGTCAACTTGGCAAAAGTTCTAGATTGCCTTTCTCTAATTCAGTCTATGTATCAAGCAAACCTCTTGAGAGGATAAGTTGTGATCTGTGGGGTCCCTCTCCAGTTACTTCTGTTCAAGGCTTCAAATATTATGTTATTTTCATAGATCATTTCTCAAGATATTGTTGGTTTTATCCTCTGAGACAGAAATCTGATTTCCTGCAAATATTCATCATGTGGCAAAATTTGGTTGAGAAACAATTGAACAGGAAGATCATGATGTTTCAATGCGATGGAGGAGGAGAATTCACAAGCCACACATTCATTTCCCACCTCTCAAATCACGGCATCAAACACTTGATCTCTTGTCCTCATACGCCTCAACAAAATGGCATGGCCGAAAGGAAGCATAGACATATCACTGAACTTGGTCTGCCAATGTTATTTGATGGGAAGGTACCTCAGAGATATTGGGTGGAGGCGTTCTTTACTTCTTGCTTTCTTGGAAACCTATTGCCTTCATCAGCTCTAACCGACAACAGAAGTCCTTATGAAGTATTGTTCAACAGAAAACCAGAATATTCTGCTCTCAGAATATTTGGAAGTGCTTGTTATCCCCTTCTAAGACCTTATGCTGCAAACAAACTTGATCCAAAATCGTTGCAATGTGTGTTTATTGGCTACAATGAAAAACACAAGGGTTATAGATGTCTGCATCCTCCAACGGGCAGAGTATACATCAGTAGACATGTTCTATTTAATGAACAAATTCTACCTTTTTCTTCAGTATATGCGCATCTTCATCCTCAACAGTCTTCTTCACTGCTGTCTGCTTGGAAACAAAGCTACCTTTCAGCTCAGTCAACTCGTGATTCGAGTTACTCATCGCCATCTCAGAGTCACACTACAACTCCAGAACTCATTCCTTGTTCTTCTCCTGCTAAAGAAACTGAGTCTGAGACAGTACGAGTTACACCTCTTCAGTCTGTTCAATTTGGTACTCTGCCTTCAGTTGCACTTCAGAGTTCAGAGGGTACTAACAACTCTCCTTGTCCGATTTCTCCTGCTGACAGTTCACCTCAGAGTACAAGAAATGACAATAATCAGATTATCTCTGGCAGCTCAATACAGTCAAGTCAAGCAGACAACAACTCAAACATGTCACAACAACCTCAACATCCCATGATCACAAGGTCAAAAGCCGGAATCTTCAAGCCAAACCCGAGATATACCTTGTTTCATGTTACTGCAACTCCAACAGAACCTAAAACAGTGACTGCAGCACTCAAACATCTTGGCTGGTTTGGTGCAATGACAGAAGAAATGGTCTCTTTTGATGAAACTGATACTTTCACATTAGTTCCTTACCAACCAGATATGCATATTCTTGGGTGTAGATGGATTTTCAGGGTTAAACTAAATGCTGATGGCTCTCTGAAGTGTCTAAGATCTCGACTAGTAGTCAAAGGATATGATCAAGAGGAGGCTATAGACTACTTGGATACTTACAGTCCTGTTGTTAAATCACCTACTATCCGAGCCATCCTTCATCTAGCGACAGTTAACAACTGGGACATCAAGCAACTTGATGTGAAACATGCCTTTCTGTATGGTGATTTGAGTGAAACGGTATACATGCATCAACCTCCTGGCTTCATCAATCCCGAGAAACCTTCTCATGTCTGCAAGCTTCACAAGGCTATCTATGGGCTCAAACAGGCTCCACGTGCCTGGTTCAATAAATTCAGTGATTTTCTTATTGATTTTGGATTCACATGCAGTATCAGGGATCCATCTTTGTTCATTTATAGACGTAATGGAGATATTATCTTGCTTCTGCTTTATGTAGATGACATAGCTTTGACTGGAAGCAATAAGGCTCTCATTAGTTCATTACTTGAAGCTCTTAACAGAGAATTTAAAATGAAGGATTTGGGGCAATTTCATTACTTTCTTGGTTTACAAGCACAGTTTCATTCAAATGGACTGTTTTTGAACCAAGAAAAATATGCTGAGGATCTCCTACAAATATCAGGGATGTCACAATGTACACCAGTCTCAACCCCACTACCTTTGCAGCTAAACAGATTTCCTGATGAGTCGCCTCAGTTCTCTCAACCTACCTATTTCAGAAGCTTGGCGGGTAAGTTGCAGTACTTGACCCTAACTAGACCTGATCTACAGTTTGCTGTGAATTATATATGCCAGAAGATGCATGCTCCATCTGAAAATGATTTCCAGTTGTTAAAAAGAGTCCTACGCTATCTCAGACGAACTACAAAGCTTGGAATTTCTTTCAAATCTGACACAGATTCTGCTATAAGAGCCTACAGTGACAGCGATTGGGGAGGTTGTCCTGATACTAGAAGATCTACTGGTGGTTTTTGTACGTTCTTAGGATCCAACCTCATTTCTTGGTCAGCACAAAAACAACAGTCAGTGTCAAGGAGTTCAACAGAAGCTGAGTATCGTACTCTATCTGACACAGCAGCTGAGATAGTTTGGCTTATAAATCTTATGGATGAGATAGGAATCTCTCAGGCTGCACCACCTGAATTGTTCTGCGACAATTTATCTGCTGTATATCTGTCTGCAACACCAGCTATGCACAAAAGATCGAAACATTTTGAAGTGGATTTCCACTTTGTCCGAGAAAAGGTGGCTCAGGGTAAATTGATTGTTCATCATATCCCCTCAGTTCATCAGCTCGCGGATATATTTACAAAGTCCTTGTCAACTCAGAGTTTTCAGATGCTACGGTTCAAACTTGGTGTGCTCGTTTCTCCCACACAAAGTTTGCGGGGGGATGTCAGCAAGAGTGACAAGGTGAACAATGTCTGGAAATTAAAAGAGAAAACAGAAACATAACGTGTCTCAGAAACAGAGAAGAAGGAAGAAGAATTAAATCAGAGTGTGGGTTTAGAGCAAGAGAAAATGCCTTGGGCTGAGACAAGCTTCACCAAGAATGACATGGGCCTGCAAAAGACAAACACGAAGCCCACACTGAAGGATAAACAAACAACAGTCACTTTGAGTTCAGAAAGAGAAAGGAAGGAAAAAGACAAAGAGTGGTCCTGCAGTGNGACAAACACGAAGCCCACACTGAAGGATAAACAAACAACAGTCACTTTGAGTTCAGAAAGAGAAAGGAAGGAAAAAGACAAAGAGTGGTCCTGCAGTGTACGGAACAAAGGAGCCAATAGAGTTGAAGAACAGCTTTGGATTACTGGGATTCAACGCAGAGGAGTAAACCAAAGTGACAGCAAGACATTCATCTAGGGTCTTCACTTTTAAGTATAAATATAGCTCTTATATTGTAATGAACTCTTGAGCAAGAAAGATAATGGAAAGTTTCAGTTTATCTCAGATTTATCTCTATAAACAAAGTTTCTTTCTCTGCTTTTACTTGTCACGCCGGTCCTTGGGGAGCAAATCCATCTTCCTCAATCTGAACCTGAACCTCAAGCCTACATTAACAAACACACAAGAACACATCAGATTCAAGGTCTCTGTATTAGAGCATAGCATCAGCGAACCCACGTTGGGGTTCAGAATTTTTTTTTTTTTATTATTATTTTTCGTTTAATTTTAAAAGAAAAAGAAAAAAATGGATCAATAGCGGGTCACCATATGACGTGGAACCCGCAAAACAGTTATGAAATAGGTTCATCTGGAGGGATAGGACGAGACGAGTTCATTACTGTTGATTATTATAATATTTATTTTTCTTGAGATGTGTGTGAACTTGTGTCGTGAGCCTTTGATGCTCATGCTCTTAAAGACAGCTAAAAAAGACAGCTGAAACATTACCGGTATTTCTAGAGAGGAACTTCAGAACCTCATCGATGATGATAACCTGCAGTATTAACAGAAAAAGATTCAAATTAACTGATCATTTCACAGGATTAAATTTATCTCATAAAGTCTGAATGATCAGCCTACTGTCATGCTTATTCCTTTGCATCCATATGAGTTCTAAGGTGGTCTATAGCAATGTAAGGTTCCACTATGAGGGTTATTAGACTATCAAGAAGAGAATACTTACTGGAAACGAAAGATACAGAATAACGGTCCATTCGGCCCAGGACAATGGCGTAACCTATATATAGCAGTAAACTTGAGAGGATTAAAAACAAGAAACGGGTATGCCATACAAGGTTTGTGGAAGAGACGAAACTTACAGAAAATAAGACTGCCAATGGATGAACATATAATATTAGAACCATCGTTAGGATAATTGAACCAACAAGCCATGAATTACTCCTTGGGGTTACAACCCTGCAATCACATACAATCTCTACTAAATTTGCAACTTAAGGATAAAAAATAACGAAGTGAAGAATCTCGTAGATGGAAGACAAGATTCATGTCAAAGGAGTGTGGTGTCTGGACGAGAGGAATAGATCAAGATCAAAGCACATGGACAAGATATAATCAATATGATTTTAAAGATGATAGCGAGTTTTTTGAGTACAAAATATATCATCACACAAGATGCATCTCGAGAACGAAGTCAACGAACACAAGGTAAATACCTTTGCTACAGCTGTTCCAGAACCCATGGCAATCCCAATATCAGCTTTCTTCAATGCAGGGGCATCATTGACGCCATCACCAGTCATTGCAACCTAGCAGAACAAGTTTAATGTGTTCAACCGTTAGAAGCAAGAACTTTTTCTCTAGAGTTAAAAGTGTTAACAAACATTTTAAGAAACTGAAAGTTTAAACAAAGCCACTAATGGAAAATGTGAAATATACACAAGCGCATGCAAAAAAAGGAAGAGGTGTGATAAATGATAACATAGTGGAAAAGGAGTGGTTACCACTTCATTTTGGTTCTGTAAGGCTTCAACAAGCATCCTTTTGTGGGAAGGTTCAACCCTACACGCAGAAAACTATGGTTTCTAATAAACGATTATAAACTTTAGAGAAGAAACAGAAATACGCGTGATGTCTAACCTGTGGAACCTCGACTCAAGCACTGCACGGGCAGCAGAAGTTAGTGGAACAACAGAACCATCACTATTGCAGAGAAGTTTGGTACACCTAGCAATTATACTTTCTGGAGCACCCTTTGAAAACATTACATCCATTTGCTTATGGCTACACAGGACGCTCATCATTTTACGGTCACGTGTAAACTCCAAAACATAAACCTGAAAATTTATGATAAAAATGACCATCAATTACTCATACTAAATTACTACGAATTGTTTGAAAATATAATGTTCCGAGGTCATTATTATTAGGGATATATATCCCACATCGGGAATTCAATGGGACCCTAAATCTATACTATTAAAAGGGACTAATCGAGGCTCATGGGAGCGTCCACATCAGCGTTCAAATCCTCTTCGAAAACATGCCACGTGGCATAAATTAAAATTTTACATTTTCGAAATATTGCTATAATTTATAGTTTACATTTTAATATTATTAATAAATACAATTTCGAAAATAATAAATAAAATGTAAACATACAACATAAAAAATGGAAATACTGATTACCATTTTAAATTAAAAAATTAAAATTTTACA
>CAKOAT010277266.1:2609-17283 GCA_932364175.1 Eruca vesicaria subsp. sativa | reverse complement strand
ATAGTAAAATAAATAATAAGTAAATATGTGAATACATTTTGTATTCTGAAATAAATAATAATGCAAGGCTGGTAAATATACAACATCTATCAACACCTACCTTTGAGTTTATGAATTTATGCAAGTTGTGTTTCAAAAATAAAATAGTTAACATTTGAAAATTAAATAGGTCCGCGCGTAGCGCGGATTAATCCCTAGTAATATATAAAGTGTTAGCACCAATCCACTTATAACCAATTGATTTTAAGTTGGAAGCCCATAATAAACCCGAATCTAACAATTATCAACTTATATGTGTGTAACTACAGGAGTATGTGTAGACAGAAGGACGGTTCTTTATCCCCTAAGTTTAATGCATGTAAAACAACGGTCAGCAGAACAAACAAGTTGATTTTACTAGAGCAGCACCTTTTTAAACTGGTTTTCCCAATAATGGTTGCAGTATGCTGCACCTTCATGCTTGCTCAACATGTTTAGAGCTGACTGCAGAGTGATGAACACATTGCAGTTTAAGCTGTCCTTGTGTTGTTGATACTAGTCTGGGAGCATGTAGGTAAGGTACCTATCAGTCATCCTCACAACTATCATGTACAAAATAGTTGGCCAATTACATAGTCCACAGAATAAGTAATAGTTACCTGCTGGCCGTTGTTGTCAAAGACGGTACCTTCGGGTGCATAAGTTGACCCACTAAAACTGAACTCGTTAATCACAGCACACACCATGGTCTGCAGATTGGACTACGCAGATCTGACATAAAAGCAGAAGAGTAAGACTATTCAAATATTCTATTTGAGACACCACAATGACAAAATTTATATGCAAAGATCTAATTAGTATCAATTAGTTATTCACAAAATCACATCATCTATCTACAAGCAAATTGTTAATCTTTCTAAATTAGTCCTAAAATCTCTATTTGACTACTTGCCAAAATTTGCCAACCAATGATGTTTGAAAAACAATTCAAATAAAATATTGCAAGTGGAGGAGTAATTATAAGAGTTAAAAGGCTCAAGCATTGAGGATTAAATGCTAACCTTAGACACGGACATCAAATGAAATAGCACTCGATCTCTAGATACATGAAATGATAAGATAGGTATGATTATTAACTCCTACCGAAAATAAAATATTTTTCTTGTCTTGGTAGACAGCATTTGTTGTTAAAGTACAGTCGATATCTTTCTCCACAGAACAGCTTTCACCTGCAATTTAAGGGGAAAACAATTGGAAATGAGACTGTGAATATCGCGCACTGAAAGTAACACTGAAATTTATCTACATGAAAAGAACCATCATTGTTGTTGAAATTGTAATGTTAGAAGAAAATGCATGTACACTAACTGGTGGAGAAAAGGATTGATATGAAGTTGTAGTAATCACGAACTGGCATCTATAGTTCTTGTGCCTAGTATAATAAGAAGTTATGAGTAACACGATGACATACCAGTTAGAATTGCTTGATCAACTCGTAACTCATTGCTAGACATCTCAATCATCCGAAGGTCAGCTGGAATCTTACAGCCCACTGTTTCGCATGCAAGCGTCACGAAAAGCAGCCATTAGCAAAAGTCTGAGCCATTGCCACAAAACTGCATTTTGGTGAAAGAACACATACCAGCTACTTCAACAATGTCGCCTGGCACCAGCTCTGTTGCTGGTAGTATAGAAAAGTACCTTGCCATTGTGTACATGTTAATATGGAATGCCGTCAACCTAATAAAACATGCAGTTAACCAAGCACTGGAACAACACCCCGAGCACAAAAGTCAAAAGGAAGAAACAAAACATTTTAAATACCTAAATCTTAGTGTCATCTTAGACAACCTAGAAAAATGTGAGGTGTGAGCATAACAAAATGAGCTATTAGCTTTTTTTTTTGAACACAACTTTCATTAAAATCAAATAACAGAGTTAGGTGAGGGCATTAACATCCTCAACCATACAAAGAGCTTCCTTAGACAAAAAGTCGGCAACCAAGTTTTGATTCCTAGGAATCCAAGAGCAAGTAAAAGAACCAGAGAAGGAGCTTGAAAGGGCAAAGATATCCGCCAAGACTCCATGGATTTCAATCAGAGGCTAAAGGAAGAAAGGAAGGCGGGCCTTGGATGGGTCATAAAGTGCCCTTCTGCACAAGAATTGAAGCAAAAGAAACAACTCCGATTTGTCTCCTCAGCTTTGATGGCAGAAGGACTTGCTATGAGGGAAGCTCTGTCGTGTTGCAGAGCTCGGGGAGTTCAATGTGTTCATCTCGAGTCGGACTCGGCTCAGTTAATCCATGCTATAAACCGCGCAGAGGCTCACTTTATGACAAATGAGCTATTAGTTTGGCAGAAAAGTTTCTATACAAGATACAAAGTTTCTTTAGAGCAGATAACGACATCATATAGCCGATAGGCTAATAAGAATCAAAACCACTGAAAGGACAAACACTCAGCGTAGATTTTGCAGTTAAACTAATCAATGGACATATATATATATATAACTTGAATGTACCATTTCGTAATCTTGTAGCTATATTTGCTTGGTAGGCACGTATTTCCTACAACAGGACAAAGAGAGGACATAGGAGATGGATAAGTAAATGTTACAGCTTACAACCAATATAATATCCAAGCTTAAAAAAATCTTTAAGAACATTAAATTCTGTCGTGCCTCTGACGACACACCTTGTGGAAAGACCCCCAAAAAAAAAATGACTGATATTGCAGTGTCCAGTATATTTAAAATAATTTATTTTAAAAGAAATCTGATATGTGTATGCAAATATGTCACCACTTAAACACGTAGCATAAAAACTACCCCAAGAGCCTTCTCAACATTAGTCTCTGTAATCACCCCCACCGCCGCATTTGCAGCCAATATCAGAAGAATCACCTGTGATGCAATAAGTGAAATCAAACAAAAATTGAGATACTAAAAGAAAGCTCCACAATACAAAAATTTGTTTAGGAAGTCTTGGTGAAGATGCAAGCATATACTAAATTTAACGGAGTCATATAACAGAACTGAATACTATTAATGCGGCAATCTCTCAGCAGCTAGTCAAGACCTTTAGTCGGCTTATAGATATCTTATTTTGACCGTCACAAAACAATATGCAGTCTACAGAAAAACATAAACAACTTATTTTCACAAAGACCACAGAGATACAAGAAAACAAGGTTTCAAGAATAAAATCCATCTAAAAACACTAATCTATCCAGTTGACCAAATAAAAGGTGATAACTACATGAAAGTCATTGTGAGTGCAAAAAAAGGAAGTTGCGACTTACAAAAGGCTCCAGAAATGCTGTTAAACCAGTCTCTCCATTGGCCAAAGCCAATACAAATGAGACAATTGCAGCCACAATCAATATCTTAACAAGTAAATCATCAAACTGTTTGACAGTTTGAGAACCAGTTTCCAGAATGGAGTTCCTGCGTTTAATTAAGACGTTTCCAGAATGGAGTTCCTGTTATTTTCCTCTGCAGATTATACCAATACGTGTATCTTTACTTCTCTAGTGTAGCTGAACTGCCTGAGAGTGAAAGTCAAGTGCTGAAAGACGTTTTACATGAATTAGCGGGAGGGTAGGCTTCCTCTCATGTGAGGCCCATTTATCGGCCCAACTATGATTCACACATTTGTTTGTTAATTTCCTCTATAGATTAATTCTACCAATATACGTGTATCTCTATTGTAGCTGAACGGCTAAGAGTATTAGTATTGTGATCACCATCTTCTTCTTGAATCCTACACGTTTCTGAATTGAAACAAAGTTTGCTGTCAGCTCACATGGATTTGACTCTAGCTTCTCAATCAACAAGACCGATCCTGAGTCAAGCCGAAAGATTTGGACCCTCAAAATTTTTTAAAAAATAATAGATTCTTACAAAAAAAATTTTAGATTCCAGATCCATAAAAAAAAAAAAAAAAAGAGAGATGAAATCATTGAGAAATTACCTTAGACCTCTTAATTTTCAGGGTTGGCCCTTTCTACCAATGCTCTCTACCAAAACGAGGGCAAACGTATTTCTCCTTCTCGGACCTCTAGTTGATCAAGAAAACCGTTACGATACTCATTTTTCAATGGACACGCGGATTACTACAAGCATGTGGTCAGATCAATTCATATATATGACATGTCCTAATTAGTTTGCTTACGATGACAAGTTTAGAGATTTTTCATTCCGACATATCACTATGTGCCCCTGAGAAAGCACATTTGGCCTTGGCAAACTTGAAGTACATCTTTTATCAACACAAATACATGAGCAAACCGATACAGACTCAACTCTTTGAAAAAAAAAACAAATAACTAATTTTGTTTGGCGAATTAATCTATGTCTATAATTCAGCTCTATTTTATCAAGAGTCGGACCATCTTGAGATTTTGGTTCACATATCTACGCTCTTTTTTTGAGATCGCTTTGTATAAAATATGTACAAAGAATTGCTATATTTTAGATTAAGAAACAAACAAAGATACGTTTATGATCTGCGATCATAATAAAAATCCTAGGAATCTTTGAGCATCGTTGCAAGTGAAAGAGCACGAACCACTGCCAGCTGAGCTCGTGTGGGCCATTGTAAAAAGAGGGACTCACATAAGTAGTCCTCTCGCGTGGTCGGAGGATCTCTCGCTTTAGTTGCCATTCACGCTAATCAAAGTTTAAGATAGTCTGATTAAATAAGGAACTCAAACCAACTCCATTAAGGTTTTCTTAATCATTCCTTTACTCACTTTTTACGTGTGTCGTTGTTCTTTTACAGCACATGAAACCGATATTAAATAGTACTATTATACATTGGTTAATTGGTAAGTAATTATACAACTATACACATCAAAGATGTTATCTCTTCAACTTTAAAAGTCTAGTGTGAAAACTTGATTCGAGGATAGTTAAATTTGTTAGAGATTCTCCTGAACAGTGATACTTTTTTGGAACATCACTGACACTATTTTTTACTGTTTTTCATCTATGCTATATCAACGATCAGTTGTGACTTGTGGAAATTGTTTTTGTAAGATTTATTCATATTCGTTGTTTGAGTCAATCTATTTATATTTATCTAAAGATTCATAATCATTTAAGTAGCTACATATAAGTATATAACTACGACATTTACGTATATCCTTCTATAGTATATGAGTATATTTCGTGAAACAGTAATCTAGTGTGGTCCCAAATAATTATTGGAGTAATGTTAGAATGAGTTGTGTGCAAGTCTCACTTATCATAATTTGGTTGGATCTTAATTCTTCTACCTTGCTTGCAATGATGAGAACCATTTCCATGTTGAATATATAATCTTCTATTCCCAACCTAACTGCATTTGTAAATACATTCCCATTACAAAGGGTTCATGTTTGGTTGATCTATTTACGAAAAAGAAAGTCTGATTTATTACATAGTTGTAAATAAAGGTTATTAAACTATATTTAGAGAAGTTTGAAAAATACACTCGGTTTTAATAAATTTGATTTATCATATGAACATATGTAACTATTATGTGTATACGATATTAACATAATCACATATATAGACAACCGCGTTTAGACATGAGTTGTGTATATAGTATATACTAGTATGAGTTACAGGTTTACAGCTAATTAACAACTATGATTGTGGGTTTGACCAAATAATATAAAGTTTGACCATGATTTAAGGTTGTTGGGGGTTAGTTGTCCCAACAAGCCCTACAAGAACTAGTACAAAAACTACTGCGTCCGAGTCTTATAAACAGCTGTAGCTCGACATTTATACATATAATTATCAATTAATTGATTCCCTTTTATTCCTTATGTTTCCTCCTATGACAATGATATATATTAATATAGTGTTTTGGTACTAATAATCTAGGATTATTTTGTTGACATAAAAAGTTAACTACTAGTATTATTGCGTCTGCTTCGTATCATAAATTAGCGTTTCTTATAAAGATGTGATTGTTAACTTGTTTCCACCGCATTTTAATTTGTCTTAAGTTTTTTTAAAAAGATTATATTGTGAAAAATGATATACCAACAACTACGTATATGACTCATTTGTAAGAAGCAGGAGATCGAACCTCCTGTTCATACATTTTTTTTGAAGATTAAGCTGTTCATACTTAAGATCCAAAATTGGAACTACCTGATGACCAAACTGCACTTAGCAATCACTGCTGGGATCATGATGATTTCCTGGTTTCATATCGTGTGTTTGAACCGCTATTAGGCTATACCTAACATCAATATTACAAAAACAGCAAAAACGAGAATTGACATAAGTACTATTTAATAATTTTCCAAACCCATGTTTCATAGCAATCATAACACATCATAAAACCGGTAAAGTTTTTTTAGGCAGTAAGATTATTAGTTAAATAAGGGTTTGAAGTTGCTTTTGTCTTTTTGTTGCTCAAGAGAATAAGAGCGGCTATATATGATTTCAAGATGTGATTTTGATTTAGTGAGTATTGTTTTCAAGAAAAAGAAAAATGAAGACAAGTAATTTTTCTTTTGGAAATTATCAGTCTTCTTGCCAGTTTAACTTTGTTTGTTTTCAGAAAATGACAACACAGTATCACCTAGATGTTAGGATCCTCGTAAAATTTACGCACTGTATTTCATACATGCAATTTCAAGAAATGACGATTTTATTTTTCTTCTCAAGTTGCAATATTGGTAATAACACCAAAAACATACACAAGACGTTCCTCTGCCAAATTTCACTTAGTTAAGAAAATTTCAAACTACCTTTAATTCCTGAGAACTAAGGAAAGTATGTATTATGTGATCACATATATTCAATTTAGAAAGGAAAATAGTAGAAAAAAGGAAGAATAAAAATATGTTGCTTGGATCCAACGGTGTAGTCTTGTAGAGATGAGATCTAAGTTTAATCACACGGCTGATAGAAAAGGTGAGAGGAAAATTATTCCGAAAGAGGGTTGGTTAGTTGGCATTCAGAACAAAAATATGAGTGTGTCACAGCAGAGAGTCTTCTGTTAGAATACTATATAGTTGTCAGTAAAAATAATATTATCATGTATATGATTTATACATGCATGTATGTGTACTACTTATATGTTATAATATTCTAAAGCACATGTCAGAGTAGAAGCTAGAAAGCAAAGCTTGGCCATGAAGAGAAGAACCCTCTTGCTTGCACAATGAGACTTTGATATAAATACGAACAATATGTTTTTAATATCGTTTAGAAGTTAAAAAAAAACATAAATTGTTCTGTACATTTAGATGTCAATTTAAACACTTCCTAAGTGTAAAAGTTAAGACATGTTTTCATCAAAAAAGGAAAAAGGTTAAGACATGGTAAAGAGGTAGATTAGGTTGTGTAATAATGAAAAAAGAAAAGAGAAAGTAAAGCAGTTTGGCAGTAGTTGTTCTGTCTTTTGTTTTAATAATCATATTATTATGTCTCCTCTGTTTAGTGTTAAGCTCAACATCTCTCTCTCTCTCTCAAATGGTAATTATCAGCTTTACTTTGTGTTTTATTCTCTTTCTCTAGGTCTTTTATTGTCTCTAAACACAATTATCATTAATGTTTTCTTTGATTCTATAAAAGTTGGAACTTGATGCTTGCTTTGTTCTTTGTTCAAGTACCCCCAACTTTAAAATTCTTCATTCTTCCCAATTCAAGCAAAAACAGCATTTGATACCCTTTTCATTTTGAGTGTACTATCTCTTTCCCCTTAGTTATCTTAATTTAGAGTTACTGTAAAATGTAAAATCCCCACCGAACAATTTGATTCTTGATTTGTACTCTTTCTAAGGGCACCACAATCTTGGAGTATCTCAAAACAGGGATTGTCTCAATCTTCCTTCCAAATCATTGCTTCTCTGATCCTACCAACTTGATCATATCCATTGGGGGTTTGTGTCAGTTTCCTTCATTTTAAATTCCAAGTTCTCTGATCTTTACATTCATTTGAGTTCTTGTCTGTGAAAGGCCAAATCTCTATTATGTTATTTAAGAGACAAAAAATAAACTAAGAACTAAAAATTAAGGACTACCAATAATCTACATTCTTAACTAAGTCCTTAACTAAAACTCTTAACTTAACTATAATAATAAAATAATCTAAGGACTAAAAATTGGGACAACCAATAATCATGCCCTAAAAGCGAATCTACTTTTTTTTCTTTATTTTTTTTTTTCTTTTGTTAAGCTTCTCTGAGCTGTAACTTAGCTATAAATCCATTGCTTAGTACCACTTTATGCTCTGAAAGTAAGTTCTCAGCTTTCTTTGTCTGTGATAATAAGTCTTTAGTTACTTTCTTCGTTTGACTTGAGTACGAATAAGCATTTATCTATCCTAAGAGAGTTCTCTTTCTCTCTTCTCTTAACCTTAAAGAACCTGTGAGTTGCTTCTGCTACATCTTGCGAAGAAGCAAACTAAGTTTAAAGTTTGTTTAGAGGGTTAAATCAGAGGAAATGGGTGGGGAGAATCATGAAGGTGAGATAAGGTTAAACCATGGAGATGATGAAAGTGGGATCTCAAGAGTTGGAATCACATCAATGCCTTTGTATTCAAAGGCAGATCCTTTCTTCTCTTCTGCAGATTGGGATCCAGTTGTCAATGGTGGTGGTGGTGGGGGATTCTCTAGCTCTCATTACCCTTCAATGGGGATGGACAATCCAGGGATGAGTTGCTTCCCTCATTACCAAACCGGTTCTAGTTCTGGTTATCATGACATGCCTGCTAGTCTTCTCCCTTTTGGTGATTGTGGAGGTAGTGGTCACTTTCTTGGTTCAGACAAGAAAGGAGAAAGTGTTGGTAGATTGGTCAGAGCTGGAGATGGTCATCAGGTTTCAGATGATGTTGTTCTTGGTGGTGCTTCCCCAGCTAGAAAAAGAAGGCAACCAGAAGCCGAATCACAATGGAACAAGGTATGTTTTGGTTTGGTAGCAATAGGTTCATAGATGAGATTATGAATTAGAAAAAAAAAAGACTAAAAAGTTTTTGATGTGGTTTGTTCTGAAACAAGTGGTTCTTGTTTAATTGACAGAAAGCTGTGGAGGAATATCAAGAAGACCCTCAGAGTCAGAAGAAACAGAAGAATGATCAGAGTAAAGAGAAGATGAACAAGGAGAGCTCACAGAGTGAAGAAGCACCTAAAGAAAACTACATTCATATGAGGGCAAGAAGAGGTCAAGCCACTAATAGTCACAGTCTTGCAGAAAGGGTAATGATCTCTTTTACCTAAATACCATTTGTTTTCCTGCCAATCACTGGTTCTGAGATGTTTTGCTGTTTTTTCGTTTGTTGTTTGAAGGTTAGAAGAGAAAAGATCAGTGAAAGGATGAGACTGCTTCAAGAGCTTGTTCCTGGATGTAACAAGGTAATGAAGTTAAAATGTGGCTTTTAACAGTTTTAACTTCCTTTGATTTCCGAGTAAAATTTAGCTGAAAGTCTTTAATGATTGGTTTCTAGATCACTGGGAAAGCGGTTATGCTTGATGAAATCATCAACTATGTTCAGTCATTACAACAGCAGGTTGAGGTAAGAAACTATCCCAATAACACAAGATTCTTGAAACGCTCAAGTTAGTTAGTTTGCTCGAGGAGGTTTTGGTTCTGATGTTTATCTCTCTGCTTAATTTTCTCCAGTTCTTGTCTATGAAACTCTCAACTGTGAATCCAGAACTCAACATTGATATAGACAGGATTCTTGCTAAAGATGTAAGAAGCTCCGAATCCCTCCCATAACTTCACATTGAAATAATGAATAGTTTGCAAGTTATGAATCAGTACTAAACCTGCATTTTCTCTGTCCAGCTTCTGCAATCAAGAGACAGAAACACTCCTACGCTTGGTCTGAATCCTTTCACCGGTTTTCAAGGGACAGTACCAAACATTTCCACCTCCACAAATCCACAATACAACTCATTACCTCAGGTAAGCAACAGTAGAAACAACACATCATGCTTTTGTCAAATTCTCTTACACATTTCTTTTTTTGTTCATCTAGACAACACTAGAGAGTGAACTACAAAACCTCTACCAAATGGGGTTCGTCTCAAATCCATCGAACATGTCTAGTTTCTCACCTAATACTGGTAACTAAAAAGCTACACAAACTTGCTTCTCTCCATCATCTCTGTCTTCATTGATAGTTTCTTCTTGTCTCTTAGGTCCATTGAAACCAGAGCTCTAGTACTTCCAAAGATGAGTTCAAGAAAAGTTTGAAGAGAGAAAGAGTTTGTATAGAAGAAGGCTTTGGCCTTTAAGTATCATATCTGTTCTTCCATGTTATTATTATCTTTTTTCTTAAAAAAAAAAAACAAGAATGATTTGGATTCTCAGTTGTTTTTTCTTTCTCAACCAAGAATGCATTTATTAAATATGGATTCAGAATACATTGTTTTACGTTATCCTAGTGAATATGAGAATATATTATGTTTTATTTTATTATAGATTTACAGTCTTCTTCTTTTTTTTTGAAACACTTTTTTTTTTTTTTTGAAACACAATTTACAGTCTTCTTCATTGTTGTGTATACACAGCTTAATCAAATGCAGAGTAATCTCTCTTTGTGGTATTCATTGGTTTCTCAGTTGATGCATGAAACCCATCCCTTGGTATCTTCAATGGTTCCTGTCTTGATACCGACAAGGACCGAACGCAGTTTCTGGCAGACAGATTCATCCCCAGTTTCATACTCTACTCTGAATGTTTCAGAAAGATTATTACATCAGACCAAATCTTTGTCTAGAGATTGTAGAAAAAAAATGATCAAAGGCATTGTGAGTGTTTTTTTTGTTTTACCTTTTGTCCTTATATGTAATAGTGCCAACAGGAGCTACTCCTACAGCAGTTCCAGTGCAGAAAACTTCATCTGCATCTATTACTTCATCCACATGAACTGCCTTCTCTACTACCTGATCATATCCCAAGTGTAAGAAACTTATCTGAGTTTTACTATTGTTGGTTCTTCTGAGCTAAAGCACCTTTTGAGTTGTTGTTTTTTACCTTATAACCTTGATCACTTGCAATCTCCATCACACTTTTTCTAGTAATCCCCTCTAGGATTGTTCCATTAGTAGCAGGAGTTGAGATTGTCCGACCCTGAAGTAGTGATATTAGGAAGATACAGCAAATAGAGGTCACAGTATATATGTATATGTTACCTTTACAACAAAGACGTTGCAAGAAGAAGCCTCCTCAAGATACTTCTTCTTGACAGCGTCTAGGTAAAGAATGTCTGAAAACCCACGACTCTTGGCTCTGCTTAGTGCTTTTAAAACCTACACCACATGGCTTATCAAAACTTGTTGCCTCTGATCTTTGAAAGTAAGTGGGTTTAAATACTCACCGGGGCATAGTTTGTGATGCTCTTAACACCTCCAGCTCCACCAGGAGCTGCACGGACATACTCTTCCTCTACAAAGAGGTTAAGAGCAGCGATACCTTCCTATAAACAGTAGAGAAAAGACTTGCTAATGAAAAGCTTAAACAGGAAGAGAAAGAGACTATATATAGATGATACCTTGAAGTAGTTACCAACAGGAGAAGCATAGACAATGAATGTATATTCAGGTGCAGGTGCTAAACCAAGAACTGGACCACTTCCCATCAACAAAGGCCTAATGTACAAAGACCCTTTCCCTGGAGGAGGAACCTAACCAAAACACACACACACAAACTCACTCACATCCTCCAAAAGAAACCTCTTCAGAGAATAATAACAAAGAAAGCGTTCTGTACCCAACGTTTGTTTGCAGAAGCGATTTGCTTAACAGCATCAACAAACTGATCAACAGAAGGAGAAGGCATGAGCATACGTTCAGCTCCAATCTGCATCCTGATAGCGTTTTGATCAGGTCGAAACAGAAGAAGCTTCCCGTTGTCTTTCCTGTATGCTTTTGTACCTTCATATACCCCCTGTTAATAATAGTCTCAAAACATCCATTGATTAGTAGAAAGTATCAGAGACAAAGATCAAGAAACATTTGTTGTCACAAGAGGCTTGCCTGTCCATAGTTCAAGACTCCAGCAGAAGGACTTAGCTGAATATTACCAAAGGGACTAAGTTCACCTTTAGTGAACTCGCCATCTTTTGAGCATTTCATTACGTACATGTAATCAGCTGGAGTTAGACCAAACCCGAGATTATCCCAATCCAAATCCGCATACTCATCATCTCTACATAAAAAAGAAAGAAAAAGAAACAGAGCTTTGTAATGTATTGGTTAAAGGCATATATTTAATTATAGGAGTTGGATCCAAACTTACTGATTAGTAGGTTTCTTGCGCTCCTCACGCAACGGTGTGGCTGCTTGTGCGTTGTACTTAGAAAAACTTTGTAACTGTTCATAAACAAAAAAACATTCGCCAAATATATTTGTCTCTGAGATGTTAAGTTTTGTCTGGCTAAGAATATATATTTTGCAGATTGTCAGATAACTATACCGTACGAATATGTACATGAAGAGGTTGAACCAGAGTTTTGCGCAGAGATGAGATTGTTTTGATCATTTTCAAAATTGCAGGAGAGCCTTTGTCTTTGGTTATGAAAAGATGATTTTGTCGATCTGATAAAAGTGAAAAGAAAGAAAAGGAGAGAAAAGTTTTGTAATGATTTTACCAATAAGAAAGGTGAAGAGAAAACAGTGTCAAATTAAGTATTCAACACGTAAGTGATAGCGAAGCTTATGTGAAGTGTGTCTGCTTTTATGTGGAAAACGTTGTGATTTGTTTTATTTTATTTTGGAAAGTGGACATTGGTAAGAGTTCTTCTTATCTTGTTTTTCTTTTGTTATTATTATTGTTATTTTCTTCCTTTGCTTTGTCACTTGTGTTTATTTTCCTCATTAGATCTAGACGTGTCTCTCTGGAACTAGTAGACTTAAAAAAAATCAACGGGGCTTTGTTCTTGTTTCGTTTTAATGGTGGCAAGTGAAAGAATGAAAGAAAGAAAAAATATGTGGTGTATCTTAAACGAGAAAATCCTATTTTTAAATTATCTTAAGTTAGTATCTAATATCAGCTCTCTTTTTTTTTTCTAGCCACGTTTTTGTTGCTAATTGCTAAAGTATTTGTGTATCATGTTTTACCCATAATATAATACATATTTGTATTAGTGATTATGAACACATCTTAATAACTTACAGTACAAGTAAAACGATTCGTTTCAATCAGGTGAAGATGTCAATGAAGACTTTCTCAAAAAAGAAAAAAGATGTCAACGAAGAAGGTGCTATTTAAGGAAATGATAAGGGTACTAAACTGATTGACAGTATATTTTGCCAAAAAAGGCTTGAAAGTTGAAACAATTATTGGGTGTTTTTAAAAAAAATATAAACGTGTAGTAATAATTCACATGGCCACTTAAAACAAGAGGATGCAGAAAGTCCCAAGTTGAAAATTCAACGATAATGAATCGAGTAGATTAATTAGCCTATTATAATTCTCGTTCAGAAAATAATAATTAGCCTAATCTCCTGATGTAAAAAAAAAACTTCCCTAATCTCCTTTTTGAAGTGTACCAGAGATCTGATGATGTTGTTATGTGGCACAATTCAGTGAACCCTTTCTTACTACACAACTACACATACACCAGTCATATGAAATACCTTTAGTTTACAGTTTCCTTTGTGGGAGCTCCAAATATTACGGGTGATAAACTTGAGAAGTGATAGCCACGTCAGATGCAGATGTTTTGTTGGATCAACAACCTCCGTTCGATGTGTCCTCTCCACATCATTGGTCTTTTCAACGTCTTCGTCCATTACCATTTGTATATTCAACCTTATAACTATTCATTGGCCAGAGATATTTCAAATGGGTCAGTGTTAATAATTTATTATGGAATAGGTAGATAAATAAATACGAAAGCTAGTGGAAATTGTTAGACTGAGTGCCACGTCAGAGCCGATAATTGCTAGACTTGTCCCTTTCCATATCGTCGTATCAAAAATGTATTCGTTTTCTTATAACTAGGAAACTACCCCGCGCGTTTACGCGCGGGAAGGAGGATGTATAACTTTTATATATTATATTTTAGTACAATTTAAATCAGTTAATCAATCATTTAGAATCATGGAAAATCTTCATTAAGGTTATGAATGGGAGGGGCAGGACAAAGGCAGATCAAGCAGTTCTCCCGCAATAGGCAGTTCTCCTGCCTTATGTTTACCATTCACCATTTTCTGTTTGTAAAAGCAGTTCAAGCGGGAGATCTGCATGCAGTTCAATTTTTTTTTGTCTTTTAGTACAAAAAGCAGGAGATCTGCATGCAGATCCCATCCGCTAACATTTGGTGGTGTTGATCTGTCTTTTTTTTTTCCTTTTACTAATAAATAGTTTTATTACAAACACTTAACTTTAAAATATATTTATTTGATTTTATAAATAATGTACAATTATTAACTCAAACTATATAGTTCACATTAATATTATTTTTATCATTTTAAAGTTATAAGCATGATGTCTAATCGCCAAAAACACAATATTTTCCAGGAAAAATATAAATTTTTATTAGGCTGGGCAAAAAACCCGGATCCGAAGAACCGAACCGAACCCGATCCGAAAAAGTAGTATCGAATCCGAACCGAAATTGATTCAATATCCGAATGGGTTCAAAATTTTGGTATTTAAAGAACCGAAACCAAACCCGACCCAAACCGAAGTATTTCGGGTACCCGAATATATCCGAAAGAGATTTATATACCTATATATA